>SEYY01000310.1:77147-92147 GCA_009176605.1 Armadillidium nasatum
AAGAAACTTCAAATAACACAAAATAGAGCCCTTCGCACAATTACCGGATGCACACCCACAACCCCTCAACAACACTTACATAATGAAGCCAAAATATTACATCTAAATAACCACCTCGAAATGATAGGCACTCAATTCTATGCAAAAACCCTTCTACCCACACACCCATGCCACCAAACTCTCCTACATCCAACCGAACACATACTAAAACAACCACCATCATCCACAGCTACCTTCTACAAACCAATCCTAAATCACATTCCCCCATCCCCTCCCAACACCACAATAACCAAACATATTCATACTCAACTAACCCATTCCTACTTGACAAACAAACCATCAAACAACATTCTTAACACACACCCTCCCGAAATAAATCCCGACTTCAACAACCTTCCAAGACACTCACAAATCTCCCAATCAAGGCTGAGATGTGGGCACCATCCAAACTTACAACAATACAAACACAAATTTAATATAAACCAGACAACATCTCCCACTTGCACCAGATGCGGAGAGGCCCCGGAGACCGTGTCGCACTTCCTGTTACTCTGTCCTTCTAATTCTCGCCCCAGAATCTTCTGGGACATCTCTGCCTTGAGTGATCTCTGGAGGAGGCCGACTGCGGTGGGCGGCTTCATTAGCGAAGTGTGGCCACCCCTGCGTTGGGTGGTCATTGGGTGAGAAGGTAAAAAAAAAAAGGTATATATATATATATATATATATATATATATATATATATATATATATATATATATATATATATATATATATATATATATATATATATATATATATATATATATATATATATATATATATATATATATATATATATATATATATATATATATATATATATATATATATATATATATATATATATATATATTATATTATATATATATATATATATATATATATATATATATATATATATATATATATATATATATATATATATATATATATATATATATATATATATATATATATATATATATATATATATATATATATATATATATATATATATATATATATATATATATATATATATATATATATATATATATATATATATATATATATATATATATATATATATATATATATATATATATATATATATATATATATATATATATATATAAAAGGTATGTATTGTACATTTAATTGGACAATATAATATGGATCTTAAACTGTTGCGGAAAATACACTATCGCTTTACGTCTGAAGACAAAGATAAGACAAGAGAGAAATTCCAACAAAGGAAGAGAGAGAGAGAGAGAGAGAGAGAGAGAGAGAGAGAGAGAGAGAGAGAGAGAGAGAGAGAGAGAGAGAGAGAGAGAGAGAGAGAGTTAATAATTTCTCATTTTCACAAACCAAAATCGCTTGAGATATTCCGTCTAGAGATAGTTATATATATGATCTAACCATTATGTATAGTCCAATAAGGTATAAGGTGCCAGGAAAGAACAATAAGCAACTTATCATCATACTGGAGAACCCCCCCCCCTCCTCCCTCTTTCTTTGGGGTTGAAACATATTAAATACCTTAATAGACAAAAATTTGATAAGGAAGAATGTCAAATGTATCTTTTTCCATTTATGAAATTTATTGTGGTGATATCATTCATTAAAAATAGGTTTTCATAGATCTATATTTAAAAAAATATATATTTTGCTTCATTCAATTAACATTAAAGTTTTTTTTTATATGAATTTTCACAGTCCTACTTTTAATAATTTTAAAATGTATTATGAATGTGAGGAAGCACACAGACAATGGGAAGAAGCATTCTCAAGGTCGTGAAGAGGGCCAAGCAAAAAAACTCTGTATGTAGGCAACATGAAGAGAAAAGAACTGCGGAGTTCTCCCTTCCTATGTTGAGTTTTATTTATAAATTCAGTTTGTTTTTGATTGCAGATGATATTGTTTAGAATTCCAATAGAATGGTTACTTTGATTTTTTTTATTATTTAAATGAGAAATCAAAGATAGAAAAAAATACAATAAATTAACGACTAAAATGGAATATATATAAGTGAATTACTTCCCTCTCTCTCTCTCTCTCTCTCTCTCTCTCTCTATATATATATATATATATATATATATATATATATATATATATATATATATATATATATATATATATATATATATATATATATATATATATATATATATATATATATATATATATATATATATTATATTGAAAGAAAAAATGAAGCGGAAAAAAAAACCATAATATATTGACTAAAATCCCGAAATCCATTATAGAGTTTATTCGTAAGAGTTTTAAATTCTGTACAGGTAATGAGAACAATAGATAAAACTCCTAAAATTAAAAAAAGTTTTAGAATAATAATTAGTAATTAAGATTTTTATAGTAAAGTATTAAATATTTCTTTATTATTATTATTATTATTATTATTATTATTATTATTATTATTATTATTATTATTATTATTATTATTATTATTATTATTAATCACAAATTTTATCTTCCCTTAATCGTAAATTTCACTGAGTAGTTGGTTTTACTATTTGACTCTCGTAATCTATTTGATAAGGCATAAAAGTGTTGGAAATTTGTGGTATTTTATTAAAATAAAGTTATATATCAAATCTTTTTTTCTTATTCCTTTTAAAACAAAAATTTTTTTTTCCTCAACGCTGGGTGAAAGAAGAGTTAAGGCTAAGGTGACCATATTTTTCGGACCAAAAATCGGGATGCTTCTGAACATTGCCAACCATCCCCCCCCCCCAATACGAGGGTGATTTTTAATATAAATAAGAAATGCGATTGTTGTTTTCAAAAACAAGCTATATGGTTTATTAGTTAAGGACATTCTACAAAAAAAAAAAAAAAAAAAAAAAAAAAAAACATTTTTGCTATCTAATTTAAATAAAAGTTGGATAAAATACTATTATCCGTTCCGATTTACTCCCTAAAAAAAATCGGGACACGGCTTAGAAAATCGGGATGGATGGTCGGTCACCTTAGCTTAGGCACATCATTTACACAATTTTTTTTAGACTAGAAAGAAACTAAAACTAGAAATAGAAATAGACTTTGAATGTAAGAACATGGGAACAACATTTTCAGATTATTTTTATTCTAGAACTAGAAATTAGAACTAGAAGTAGTCTTTGAAATGTAAGAATATACTTTTGAGTAGTATTAAAAATGTTTTCTTATTATTTTCAGGAAAACAATCCCGAAATTTATTAATTTTAAAAGTTCGGATTTTTAAGTTCTTTCAGTTATGTTTGACACGATTTATATATTTATTCGCAAAGATAATTTAAATTACATTTTTATATTCAGCATAGATTTTACTAAATATCTATAAAAAAAATGGAAAATTTCCCCCCCCAAAAGTAGGGGGCTGCGTTTAGAGGGTTCCCCTTAAGAATAATCAATTTTAATTCAAAAATGAGTAAAACGTTCCAATTTCTCGATAATTGAAAAGTAAATAATTAGGAAAAAATTGTAACGGAGCAGTAACATTAAAAACATGTTTTTATTAGTTTCAGAACTTTATTTTGTACTAAAAGAGGTCACCAGGAAGGCCAGTAACAAAAACTGTAACAAAATTTTTTTTAATAAAAAATGCAGTAAATTAAAAAAAATATTAAAAATAACATATATATATATATATATATATATATATATATATATATATATATATATATATATATATATATATATATATATATATATATATATATATATATATATATATATATATATATATATATATAAAATCTCTCTGGCGTCTGGTTTGGAAGCAGTTAAAAAGTGGAACGGAAATGAGGAAATTGGAAGGAAATAGATGACAAATTGGAAGAAATAATAAAAAAATTTCAAAAGTTTTAGCTCAAAAGAAGAAAGAGCTCGTAATGAATGAGTCTGACTGATTCTCTGGTCCAATTCGAAGACTATATTATAGAAAAGTTTATTATAAAAGCAAAACTAAAATATATATTGGGAAAAGGTAGATTAACAAAATTATAAATTTGATTCTATTCAAAGAAATAAAGTATTTTTTTTAATGAAGTAACAGGAGGAGCAAATGTCTAACTCTAGTTCTTTTGAAGGATTTTCAATAAAATCTTTAAAGAAAATTTAAATTTAAACAAAAAGATAACACTAAATATAATTTCCGATCTGAGAATATTAACTGAAAATGTCAACAGAGTTAGACAAATATGAATTAAGAAAGATGTTTGAGTGTAATTTATTAGGAAAAGCAATATAAATATAAATGTATTATTTTTCTTTTTTTCAAAAAACGATTTTTTTTTTAACAATACTGCCGGTTGATTCATTTAAACGTATTCGGACACTAGCTAAAAAAATTAAATGAAGTTAACGGAGAGAAGTTTATATATATTTTAATTTTTGAGCTTAACATACAATTTAACAAAAGTGTTCAATTCCATAAAAATTTACCTTAGGTAAATTTTGATTCCTTTCAAATAAATTTGAATTGTTTGAGAAAAAACTTTGAATTGATTTGAACGGGGACTACCCATAATGCTCGACAGGACAAATTGAAAAACGAGTCAAGCAGTCCAAATGATGAAGCCATACCCAAAACGTCGACAGAGAAAATAGAAGACGGTCAAAAGGACGACACTTTTGAAAAAATCTGTCGATCACTTTTCTTTTCAGTTTGAAATGTCTAGGGTTTGGCCATACTTTAAAAAAATTGTGTCGACTGTTTGACCACCATCGTATTTTATTTTATCGATACGATCGATATGTAAGCTTATTTTTTAATTTTAATGTTTAATAATTATACATACATTATTTTAGTTTTTAATACATTATTTTAGTAAATTCATGGCACCCCGTACCCCCCGACCCGTGAGTGGTGAATATATATATATCTATCGATTTATCGGGAGCTTCCAAACATGGGCAGTTTATGTAGAAGCCAGAAATGGCCAGAAATGAGGCAGAAAGAATAAAGAGAAGAGCAAAAAAGGAAGCGGGGAGAAGAGTGAGGGAGGGGATAGTGGAGGACGGAGGAAGAGACAAAAAGAAAATTGATAGATTGGCAAACAACTACAATGGATCAAAAGTAAGATTTATAATTTTAAAGAGGGAGGAGAAGTGTTGGTAAGACCAAGTGTATAAACAAGAGATGGGCGGAATACTTTGAAGATTTATTGAACGTAGAGGAGGAGGAAAAAGTGGAGATCGAGGAGGAAGATGAGATCACAGAAGAGGTATTTGAGGAGGCGCCGAGAAAGACGAAAAGTGGTAAAGAGCCAAGAGAGGATGAAATATCGATAGAATTGATAAAGGAAGGAGGAAAGAAACTGAAGGAAGAGATCCTTAAATTGTTTAATAAATGCTTGAGAGAAGGAAATATCCCTGGAAAGATGGGGAAGATCGAATATATGTCATATCTACAAAGGAAAAGAAGATTCTGGGGACTGCAAAAACTATGGAGGAAACAGCCTAATGGATCATCTGACGAAGGTATACGAACTGATATTGAAGAGGAGATTAAGAATGATGTGGAAGCGATGTTAGGAGAGGAGCAATATGGATATAGGAAAAATAGAAGCACTGTGGATCTAATCTTTTCTTTAAGACAAACGGTGGAAAAAAAGTGGGAATATGGTAAGAAATCTTATATTACATTTATTGATCTAAGAAAGGTTTTCGATTCAGTGTAAAGGAAAAAGTTGTGAAAGGTATAAAAAGAAGAATACCAAATAAGTGCAAATCTGAGAAAGGCTATTGAAGGTTTGTATGAGACCTGTGAGTGTAAGGTCAAAAAGGGGTTGTGAAAATAAAAGATGGTTTATAGTGAGAATAGGAGTAGAGCAAGGCAGTATTCTGTCCCTAATCCTGTTTATAGCCTATCTGGATTGAGTAATAAGGAGAGTAAAGGAGGAAACGCAAGATCTAGATGGGGATATTATTGCCTATGCCGATGATTTAGCATGTTAGAGCCAGGATCAAGAGAGATTAAGACAGGAGTTAAGAAGTTTTGCTGAAAAATAAAAAGAGAAGGGATTAAGTATAAATGTGGAAAAGAAAGAACTGTTAATAGTTAGCAGAGAGGAAGTGAGAGAGGAGATGAGGATGGTGGAGAAATGAGAATATTTGGGAAGAGTGTTCTCAAGGGAAGGAGGAATTATGCAAGAAATTACCAACAGGATGAAAGAGTGGTGAGGGCTCTGTACTCAATCTTGGCCGACAGAAGAATGGAATTTAGGAGTAAAGAATGCAATTTTTTAAAGTATTCTGACTCCAATCTTACTATATGGGGTGGAGACATGGAGTGGAACAGCAAGAGAGGAAAGCAGAATTCAAGAGGCAGAGATGAGAGTAACACGGTTGATGGTGGGAAGGAAAGAAAATATAGGTGTAATACCAATCATTCGCAAGATAGATGCTGCAAGACTGAGATGGTTGGGACATATATGGAGGATGCCGAAGGGGGAAATGTTTAGGGAGAGGTGGGAGTGGAAGCCGAGGGTAAAAGGCAGAGAGGAAAACCCAAGAAGAGATGGATGGAATCGGTAGAGGATTCGATAAGACGATATCAACTTCCTGCGGTGGAGCAGCTGGTGACAAGTGGAATTTTGTACGACAGACCAAGATGGAGACGAATGCTAACCCTACTGACAGGCTCCTAGAGCCTTACTGGGAGCGGATATATATATATATATATATATATATATATATATATATATATATATATATATATATATATATATATATATATATATATATATATATATATATATATATATATATATCCTCTATTGGGCAAAGGCCGGAGGCCTACCATAGTATAAGTGCCTACTAACTTCCACCAGAGTTGGATAATAACAGAACATATTCGTTAAAGGCCGACATGACAAGATAGACGGCGTTTCGAAGTACGTAAGTTAGAGGAAGTTGGAAAATTAGATGAAGCGAGTGTGTTTCAGACTTTACCAGTAGAGTACATGAAAGAATGAGCATAGCGATTAAATCTGGGGTCAGAGAGTTGGACAGAGAAAGGATAAAACTGTGTAGAAAGACGTATCGCACGAACCCTTCTCAGAGGAGGAGGTATGCGACGTGAGAGTTCTGAAGATCAATGTTCGCTGTAATAGCTATAGCATAGAGAGAGTGAATCAGCAATTTAACGGACAGGAAGATATTGGAAAGAATTAGTGAGAGCAAGAGAATTGGTAGGAGAGAAGTCCTTGACTCCACTCTTTCAAGGAGGACTGTACAAGTGGAACCACAACAGATGTGTGATTAGTACTCCATTCAGGGGCGAACAACGCCACTATACAGATCAAGCAGCTGGGGCGGCTTGAAGAAATTACGAAGGCTTCTCAGAACACCCAACATCTATCTCTCTCTCTCTCTCTCTCTCTCTCTCTCTCTCTCTCTCTCCTCTCTCTCTCTCTCTCTCTCTCTCTCTCTCTCTCTCTCTCTCTCCTAACTCTCTATTTATTATTTGTCGCGTTAACCTCTGCTCTTTCTAAAGTTTTCCACTCTAATCATTAATAGAAAGATTTGGTAGCATCCTAATTCTAATCTTTGGCATCTTTGTGAATCTATTGTTGTGCCGCTAGACAAATATTTCGATCGAGTCTGGTACAAATCTTTGATTTATAAACTTCCCTCTTCCTGTAGGTATCCTTCTCTCTGATTCCTATCCGGTCGTTCTATAGAAGCTATATATATATATATATATATATATATATATATATATATATATATATATATATATATATATATATATATATATATATATATATATATATATATATATATATATATATATATATATATATATATATATATATATATATATATATATATATATATATATATATATATATATATATATATATATATATATATATATATATATATATATATATATATATATATATATATATATATATATATATATATATATATATATATATATATATATATATATATATATATATATATAAAGGGTGGTTAAATTTTAAGGGCCGATGTTGATTTTGAATAAAACACAAATTACTTAGGAATTTATTGTCATTTCTTTTTATTATGATAATATGGTATGGTTCAATTATGTATGGAACAAAATATCGGCCAAATGGCCGCCGCGACCTCGGCGGCACACCTCCATCCGATGGTCCAAATTTTCGATGACGCTGAGGCATAATTGGGGTTCTATGCCGTTAATGTGCCGAATTATCTCATCCTTTAGCTCTTGAATTGTTGCTGGCTTATCGACGTACACCTTTTCTTTCAAATAACCCCAAAGAAAGAAGTCCAACGGTGTCAAATCACATGATCTTGGCGGCCAATTGACATCGCCACCACGTGAGATAACACGGCCATTGAATTTGTCGCGCAAAATAGCCATTGTTTCGTTAGCTGTGTGGCAAGTGGCACCGTCCTGTTGAAACCACATATCGTCCACATCCATACCTTCCAATTCGTGCCATAAAAAGTTCGTTATCATCTCACGATAGCGAACACCATTCACAGTAACTGCCTTGACCGGCCTCATTTTGGAAAAAAATACGGCCCGATGATGCCGCCAGCCCATAAACCACACCAAACAGTCACTCTTTGTGGGTGCATTGGTTTTTCGACAATCACTCTTGGATTAGCATTCGCCCAAATGCGGCAATTCTGCTTATTGACGAATCCACTGAGGTGAAAATGTGCCTCATCACTGAAGATGATTTTCCTCGAAAATTGATCATCCACTGTTGCCATTTCTTGCCACCATTCTGACCATTGACGACGTTTTGTATGGTCAAGAGGCTTTAGTTCTTGAGTCAATTGCACCTTGTAAGCGTTTAAATGCAAGTCTTTATGCATAATGTTCATCAACGACGAGCGTGAGAGGTGCAATTGTTGGGCACGACGACGAGTTGAAGTGGATGGCTCCTCAGCCACACTATCGCGAACAGCAGCAATATTTTCTGTAGTACGAGCTGTACGAGCATGCACTGGTCTTTTCAAATCTCCTACAGACCCGGTTTGCTCAAATTTTTTCACGATTTTTCCGATTGTACGCACATTTGGACGATTAAATTGACCAAAAAAATCACGAAGTGCACGATATGCATTTTGATTTGAACGCCCATTTTCATAATAAGCCTGAATAACTTTAACACGTTGCTCCATTGTGTATCTTTCCATGGTTCAAATTGAGTAAGTCTGAAATTGAAAAAAGTCAAATGAAATGCAGTAAAAAACTTGACGTTTAGGTGTGGTTCACATTCAACATCGGCCCATACAATTTAACCACCCTATATATATATATATATATATATATATATATATATATATATATATATATATATATATATATATATATATATATATATATATATATATATATATATATATATATATATATATATATATATATATATATATATATATATATATATAATAACATCCACGGTTCTTCTTTTAAATCTATTAAAAGTGTTTTTTTCTCAGGGTTCTTTCCTATTCTTAACTCGTTTTCTTCTTTACATTAACGATATTCAATCTATCACTTCATCGTATATCGACTCATGCTGACGTTTTCTCCTACTTTCAGTATCCTTTTCATTTTGCAAGAATTTCCTCCTTACTTTCTGATCGCCGAACTGTTACGTCCCTCTCTATATATAATAGCAAATATAAAGGAAGCTATTCTTATGAACTCTTAAGACACGTAACGCCTCCGTTGAAGAGGGTTCGTACAGCACGTTTTCAACATAGTCGATGGATGTCCTTTCAGTTCTTCGACCCCATGCTTAATCGATTTGCTCTCTTCTATATGTTCTTCACTAGTAAAGTCTTTTACAACTTTTCTTAAGCTATTTTTTCCCACTGTCTTTGATTTTCAAAGTTGCATATCTTCAAATGTCGTGTATCGGGACATGTCAGCCTTTGAATCAGATTTATTTTTTCCAACTTTGGCTGATTTGACACACACGAAGAAGATCTTGACTCTTCTGCCCTTCGAAAGAATACCCAGTTTGGAAGTAGTTATTTGCCCTCGATTGTGGTTTCCTTTTTTGAGTGGTTCCATCAAATTCAGCCGCTGTAAACGTTTTGAAGAAAAGTGGTGGTTACTATACGTCTACTAGTCGACGTATCCAGAATGGACACAAGAACACGAGCCTCCTGAAGGTCCACCTTGTCATCAAGGATATATATATATATAAATATTTATATATATATATATATATATATATATATATATATATATATATATATATAATATATATATATATATATATATATATATATATATATATATATATAAATAACATTAATAACATGTCTTGAAGACTGCTTTATTTTCGTGGAGACAAGACATTCAGCTGTCCTTTCCATGTAAAAAAGAAAATGATAATGAAATGGTAAACTCCTAAACATTTTCCAAGTTTCAAAATGGAAGCGATTAATTTCTAATAACTGAGACTATAAGTTCAGCAACCCTCTCCAAGTTATATGAATCAAACCTTTGTCAAGGAAAGGACATCAAAGTTAAATTGAATCAAATATCCCATTTTTCCAAAACACACACACACACACACTTATTCCTATATATATATATATATATATATATATATATATATATATATATATATATATATATATATATATATATATATATATATATATATATATATATATATATATATATATATATATATATATTAGATGCTGACAGAGTAAAGCGTTGAATGGAATAACAAAATATATGAGACATTCATAGAATTAAAAAAAGCTTTCGATAGGATAACAAGAGAAATACTGTGGAAAGCATTAGAAGACCCAGTGTACAACGTACCGGGAAAATTAATAACATCTATTAAGAGCATATACAAAAAAAAAATAAAATAAAAAAAACTATTAAAATGGTCAGAGGTGGAGGAAGAGGAAGAAGCGAGAGATGGTTTGGAGTGATAACCGGGGTAAGACATAGCAGTGTACTGTCAGCATTGTCATTCGTATTGTATCTAAAGTCTAAACAGCTGTCTTAAAAAGATTATATGCATAAGGGAGAATATATAGACAACATACGTTAGTATATGCAGGTGATGGGGCAATTATAACATCAGGAGTTGAGGATTTACAGGAAGCTGTGAATAAGTGGAATGATGTGCTGAATTCAATGGGCAAGAGGATAAACAGAGATAAAATAAAAGTAATGGTAATAGCAAGTGAGAGAGAAGAGATAGTTGTGAACATAGAGGAGACTAGACTTAATCAGAAGGATAAATTTAAATACTTGTGCGTGGTGCTGACGAAAAAGGAAGACAAGAGGACGAGTTGAAGGAGAGAATAGAAAGATTCTCAAAGAGAATGGGAATCCTATATCCGCTACTAAAGGAGAGAGGGTTACCAACATAAGTGAAAGTACTAATATATAAAATAATAATGAGACTAATATTGTTGTAGCGTTCAGAATTTTGGACAATGAGTACAGTGATAAGAGTAGAATAGAAGCCGCAGACATGAGAGTATTTAGAGTCATCAGGGTAGTACCGCTGAGAGACAGAATGAGGAGTGAGCTGGTGAGGAAGGAACTAAGGGTGGAGTCAATTTTGTAGTTGAGATGGTTTAGACACGTGAACAGAATGGAGAAGAGAGAGTGGCTGGGAAAGATGTTGGAATGGAAGACCGAGAAAGAGATGGATGGAGATGGTGGCAGAAACCATACCAAGAAGAAGCAAGACACTGGAAGAGGTGGAAGAGAACCGAATGTTTGAGGACAAATGTGCGAAAAATATTCTGGAGGAGTAGCGCTTGACAAACGTCAGCCTACCGTGTTGGATGGTGATGATGATGATGATGATGATGATGATGATGATGATGATGATGATAATAATAATGATGATGATGATGATGATGATGATGATGATGATGATGATGATGATCATATATATATATATATATATATATATATATATATATATATATATATATATATATATATATATATATATATATATATATATATATATATATATATATATATATATATAATATATATATAAGTAGTAATGGGGGTGCTTTCGGCAGGTGCAAGATTTAGCTACTTTTCAAAAATCTGGCAACCTGTCCCTAACGGTCTTTTCTGCATTTGCGTGCAATCCTGCATTCTCAGGGACCTTCCTGAAATTTTCTTTGTCGGTTCATGGACCCCTGGACCCCCGGATTCGAGCCAAATTCAGCAGTACTGCACCGCAAAGAAAATGGTCAGGAAAAGAGAGTGAGGTGAACGCAGCGATTTTGCAAACTCAGGTAACTTCCTGATGCCATTTTTGGGGGGTTCACGGGGCCCCCGCGGGGCCCCTTCCCCAGAATTGAGGCCAATTTCAATTTCAACCCCCGAAAATGGTGTCAGGAAAGAGCGAGAGGTCAATTTGAGCGGAGTGATTTGCTTGGCAAATCAAAATCCCGTTTTGGCTTAGGTTGCCAGATTTTTGAAAAGTAGCTTAATCTGGTACCTGCCGAAAGTGCCCCCCTTACTACTTATATATATATATATATATATATATATATATATATATATATATATATATATATATATATATATATATATATATATATATATATATATATATATATATATATATATATATATATATATATATATATATATATATATATATATATATATATATATATATATTAGTGATGGATCGGATGTCATATTTTCCAATTTGCGGATGCGGATGAATTTTCGGAATGCGGATGCGGATGTTGAATTTTTGAAAAGTGCGGATGCGGATGCGGATGTTGAATTTTCGAAAGTGCGGATGCGGATGCGGATGCGGATGTTGAATTTTCGAAAGTGCGGATGCGGATGCGGATGCGGATGTTAATTTTCATGAGGATGCGGATGCGGATGCGGATGTTAATTTTGATGAGGATGCGGATGCGGATGCGGATGCGGATGTTAATTTTATATATATATATATATATATATATATATATATATATATATATATATATATATATATATATATATATATATATATATATATATATATATATATATATATATATATATATATATATATATATATATATATATATATATATATATATATATATATATATATATATTTCACTATCACCTTTCCCACTTTCGTGAGGTGGTGCCCGCCACAATTCCCTTACAAACATAACTATTCTTACCTTTCAACGCTTTCACCACCTCCCTCCATCTCTGTCTCCACAAATCTTCTACCCTCGTCTAAACGCAAATTCCTTCCATCAAAATCACTCTCACTCCATCCATCCATCTCCACTTCGGCCTTCCCCTCCCCCCACCCTTCCCCTATCTACATCGGATCTACGTACCTTGCCAACCATTCTGTTCTCTTTCATTCTTCACATATGTCCAAACCATTTTAGCACATCCTCCTCTCTCTATCAATTACACTCTTCTTCCATTTACACATCTCCCTTATTCTTTCATTTCTAATCCTATCAATCCTTCTCAATTTATATATCGCTCTCAAATCTTTCGTCTCAAAGACATTGAAACTTTTTCTCGACCGAGCACTTATCGTCTATGTTTCACACACATACAATAAAGAAGGTGAACACATACATTCAAACATTCTTATCTTTATTTCTTTCGAAATTTTTCCTTTCTTCCATACTTTTCTTAGGCCCCCTCCAATACTTTCATTCCTTCTAACACTCTGTTCATTATTCCTTTTTCCGTCCCACCCTTACCTTCCACCCAACATTACTAGATATTTGAATTAATTCACCTCCTCAAGTTTCCACTCTCACACTTCTACAAACCAATTCCTCCCTCCACATTTCCTCATCCCCACCTCCAATCCTCATAACTTTATTCTTCGCTGGATTGAATTTCAATCTCGTGTTTGCACATTTTCCTTCAAACTCTCTCACAAGTATTCTCATCTTTTCTCCAGATTTTGCCACCAACACATGCCGCATCATCTGTAAAAAGTAAAACATTCACTTCACATTCACCCTCCATATTTCTCAACGTAATACTCTTCCCTTCTCTCTCCATTTTTCTAAGTAAACCATTCATCAATAGATTAAATAACATGGAGATATTACAAACCCCTGTCTCAATCCCACTCCTATGCTAAACCAATCCGATAGTTCTCTCTTCACCCTCACTCTTGATCTACAATTCGCATATATATATATATATATATATATATATATATATATATATATATATATATATATATATATATATATATATATATATATATATATATATATATATATATATATATATATATATATATATATATATATATATTAGTGATGGATAGGATGTCATATTTTCTAATTTGCGGATGCGGATGCGGATGCGGATGCCGAAATTGGAGAAGTGCGGATGCGGATGCGGATGCGGATGTTGAATTTTTGAAAGTGCGGATGCGGATGCGGATGCGGATGTTGAATTTTTGAAAGTGCGGATGCGGATGCGATGCGGATGTTGAATTTTCGAAAATGCGGATGCGGATGCGGATGCGGATGTGAATTTCGCAATGCGGATGCGGATGCGGATGCGAATTGAAAATTTTAATGCGGATGCGGATGCGGATGCCATCACTATATATATATATATATATATATATATATATATATATATATATATATATATATATATATATATATATATATATATATATATATATATATATATATATATATATATATATATATATATATATATATATATATATATATATATATATATATATATATATATATTTATATATATATATTATACTGTAAGTTTTAAGATATCAGCAAAATTATCTTTGCTAATAAAAGAGTTTTGTGAGATCATTTTGAACTTAGCATTTAATTCGGTCATTATTTATAACTGTACATCATAATTTATTACGCGAAACTACAAGATTAAGATAACAGAAAATAATAATAATAATAATAATAATAATAATAATAATAATAATAATAATAATAATAATAAT
>SEYY01000310.1:97147-100237 GCA_009176605.1 Armadillidium nasatum
TAATTACTATTTTTAAAATAGGTGATCGTAAGTTTCCTAATAACTACAGACCAATTAGCTTAACTTCTATAGTTGGGAAAATTTATGAGGCAATACGCAATACGAGCGAGTAAATAAGTTGCACATCTTGAAGATCACGAGTTGCTTAATAATTCTCAACATGGCTTTAGAAAAAATAGATCATGCTTAACAAATTTACTAGAATTTTTTAATGAAGTTATTAACAATGTAGACAACAACTAGTCTTATGATGTCATTTACTTAGACTTTCAAAAAGCATTCAATACTGTCCCTCATCAAAGATCATTGGAAAAACTTTGGGCTCATGGAATCCGAGGAAAAATTTTAAATTGGATTAAAAAGTTTTCGAATCTACCCTAAACAGAAAGATTTGGAGCATCATGCTTCAAATATTTTTTCTGATCGCCAGTGTGACTTTCATAAGAAACGCTATACTAGTGATCTTCTTTCCATTCTCTCTGACTCTTCGTCTCCCGCTCTTCGGCATTTTGATGAATCTTTTGTTGTCGCGTTGAACATATCGAAATCCTTCAATAGAGTGTTGCACAAAGCTATGATTTTTAAACTTCCCTCTTTCGGAATCTATCCTCAGTGATTTCCTTTTCGGTTGTTCTATAGCAGCTGTTGTAAAGGGCCATCGTTCTTCCTTTAAATCTATTAATAGTGGTGTTCCTCCGGGTTCTGTCCTATCTCCAACTTTTTTTTCCTTTTCATTAAAGATCTTCTCTCAAATACTAAATCACCTATCCATTCCTATGATAATGGCTCCCCCCCCTCATTACTTTCTCCAATTTGAAAGTTTTATGGAACGTTGTGTCGAGTAGAGAGATGTAGGAACTGAGTTTTTGAGTCACTGAAAACAGTCATGTTTTCTCTGCCCCAATTTTAAATGCAAGAAAGATCAGAAGTCAGTTTCTCCAAGGCCACCATTCTAGTGTCAATTAACTGTTTCTGGGAGGGGAGTCTTTCAAGTTGAAAGGAGTAATGAAGTGTGGAGTCATCAGCGTAGGAGTGGATAGGTGATGAAGTAATAGAGAGAGGGTTATTAATGAAAAATAGAAAAAGTGTTATTGATAGGACAGAACACTGAGGAGCACCACTATTAATAAATTTAATGGATGAACGATGGCAGTCTACAACAGCAGCTATAGAACGACCGGAAGAAAAATCGGAGAGAAGACTACAGAGAGAAGGATAGATTCAGAAAGAGGGAAGTTTAGAAATCAAAGCTTTGTGCCAGACTCTATCGAAGGCTTTCAATAAGTCCAGCGCGACATTAAAAGATTCACCGAAATGCCGAAGAGGGGGAGACCAAGAGTCAGAGAGAATGGAAAGAAGATCACTAGTAGAGCGTTTCTTACGAAAGTCACACTGACGATCAGAGAAAAGATTTGAAGCATCGAGATGCCTTAAATCTTCCTGTTTAGGGTGGATTTGAAAATTTTAGAAAGAACTGAAGTTAAAGAAATGGGACGGAATTTGGAGGGTTGAGAGGGGTCTCCCTTCTATGGAACAGGCTGAATTAGCGCACTTTTTCAGTAAGAAGGGAAGGTTGAAGTAAAAAGACAGAGACGAAATAGTTTACTAAGGCAGAGTGCAAGCTCAGAAGCACAAGTTTTGAGACCACAGGGACCATACGCCTTCTAAGTGTTAAGCTAAGAGAGAAAAGAATGACATCTTTAGAAGAAATTACAATGTTACGCGTAAATGAGTAGGAGGTGGTTGAAAGAGGAGGAATAGCTTCGGAATCTTCTAAAGTTGAATTCAAAAATTTATCGAAGAATAGCTTTAGAATAGCAACGGCTTTGTGCCGTCGGAAAATAAGAGGAGCGAAAGAGGAGAGTAAATTAGTTTACAATTTTTTTTTTTTTTTTTTTTTGCAAAATGACAGAAAGAGCGTGAAGAAGAGGAACTAGAAAGAATATTGCATTTACGACGGAGAAAAGAGATTTTGAGGTTGCGGAGTATAGATTTTGCTCGATTCCGGGATAAAATATAAGTTGGGTGAGTTTCTGGAGTTTGAAGACGACTGTAATCCCTGAAGGAAGCATCCTTGCGCGAATAGCTTGAGAACAAGCAGAGTTAAACTAAGGTTTGTTGGGCTAAGAAGGAGAGATAGAATATGGAATGTACTCCTCCATGCCAGAGAGAATCACCTCGGTAATGCCTTCGACACACTCTGAGGGACCTCTCCTACTGAAGCAATAATCATTCCACGGAAAATAAAAGAAGGTCTAGAATGTTGGGTTCATCTCCAAGACGATCAGGGATGCGAGTAGGGAGCTGCACCAATCTCTCAAGGTCGTTTTGGATAGCGAATGGAAGGTACGTTCACCCGCTTTATCATGAGAGCTAGAAGTAAACTATTGATGGTGGTGAACATTAAAATTAAATAATATGATGATTTCAAAGAAAGAAGAAGAAATGAGAATTGGAGTTTAGATAGTCGAAGAATTTAGAGTAGTCAGTAGAATCAGGAGATAAATAAACAAAGCAAATGAATTTAGTCGTAGAATGGCAATAAAAAATTCGGAAAACTCCAAATTAGAGACACGAGAACAAAAAACATCGTTACACACGTATGAACAACAACCGCCTTTGGCTGAAAATTGAGGATAGAGACAGTAAGAAACTGAATAGGGTTTGCTTTCAGAACGCTCAAGCACCTGAGTTTCGGTCAAGACCAGAAGGTGATGGAAGGTGAGGAAGAGAGGCGATATTCAGCAAAGTGGAATTGGATTCAAGACCGCGAATGTTGCAGAAATTAATGAAAAAATTATACCGTGCATCAGGACAAGCCAGCTGCAGAATGCTGGTGGCGCCAACTACATCACAGTAGGCCACCAACTTCCAAGTGGTGATGGAATAAAGGGTGGATGTGGGGCTATTTTTGGAAGCCAAACCTCTGGGTTTCCCCGAGGCTACAGTTGTTGACGCATTAATTGTTTTTATTTTTTTTTTAAAAGGGTCTGTGTCTGCAACAGCGTTTTTTGCGTGCAAAAGGAGAGCCTACTCCGTGTAAAAGAATGTGGAGATGAGCGCGAAATGGTGCGTACCATTGGACACTGG
>SEYY01000311.1:0-2500 GCA_009176605.1 Armadillidium nasatum
TTAAAAATTTTCAGCATTTGTTTATTATAAAGTGAATCTGAATCGCAGGTGTGTTCCTCAATTTTTTCAAATCAGTTTTTCAAAGAATATATTCCTTGATCGACAAATAAAAGGAAAAAATTCTTAACTTCTGACAGTGAATTCATTTTCTTCACAGTCGTGAAGACGTTTCTGTTTTTAGATTCAGATTCCTTAAATACTTTAAGGGAGCATCACATTTTTTTAAATAAGTTTTACTGGCCATTTCTTTCAATTAATGATATCCATTTTCCTAAAAAAAAGTTGCTTTCAACATTTCCTAACCTTTTTATTAGAGTAAAAGTCTTACCTAAATTGTTGTTTTCGATTTTCTTTGCAAACTTTTGTCCGTATTTTGTTTTGCAAGAAATTGTATCATAAACAACTAAAGAGAGAAGAAACTCAACTAGTATTGTCATTATCTTCGGACCTGAGAATCTTTTCTTGTTCTACTTAATTCTTTTAAAGAAACTTTAATTTGCTTCAAATTAAATCTGACTTAATTTAATCCAAGATCAAATTTGCAGTAAATTTCGGAGAAAAAATTACAAGCTTTTAATGGCGATCCCAGACTTTCAAGAATTTTTTTTATTATTTAACTTTATTATTAATTCATTATTTTGATATATTATCCCGTGATCCATAATTAGCATCTACAGACCAACCTCCTGGTCTTGACTCTTTACTAATGTATCTTTTCTTATGTTAACCTGGAAACTTGAACATTCACTTACCCCCAATTGTAGTGGTAAATGATAATATTAATGTATATAAGAAGAGACGAGAAATGAATTACCCATATTGTTTTGATTCATTGGTGCTATTGCAGTATGCGGTCTACAATTATCGAAGATACAAATGCATGACAGACGAATATTTTTCTACGTACCAGCCGACCCGTGAGTGGTGGCTAAGATATATATATATATATATATATATATATATATATATATATATATATATATATATATATATTTATATATATATATATATATATATATATATATATACTATATATTATTTCACCTTTGAAGACCATATACTAGTGGTTTCCAGCCTTTTTTTGCTTGTGAACCCATAAAGTTGTAACTTATAATATTATTTATTTGTAATATTTTATCATGGACCCCTTAGCTTATATTAGTGGATCCCCGAAATAGCATTTTACCCTTGAGGAGTCCCTCAAAGCTTCTGTGCTCCCCTTTGGGGTCCATGTACACCAAGGTTGAGAGACATTGCCTCATATTATAGACTATAAAGCGTGCGCAAATGTAAATCACAAACTGATGTTGCATCAAATATTGTTTATTCAGTTATTTATCCCAATTGCTCGTACAGAGATGTGTGAATGCAAATTGTTCTTTTAAACTACGGTAACTATCAGAATACCAATCCTAATAAGTGTTTCTATATTATTTTCTTTCCAAGTCATTTTTTAATCAAATCACTTACTAATATTAATATTAATTTAGTTTTATCCGCTGACAAAAATAAAATGTTTGAACACGTTTAAAATATGCATGTTTGTAAAATGCATCAATTTTCTCGTAAATTTTTTATTTTTTTTTAATTTTTTTGAGAGAGAGAGAGAGAGAGAGAGAGAGAGAGAGAGAGAGAGAGAGAGAGAGAGAGAGAGAGAGAGAGAGAGAGAGAGAGAGAGAGAGCATATGCCGTCCTTCCAGGCAGACAAAATACTGCCCTTAAGGAAATCGCGAGTTCAGAGCGAGTGAAACACGTCCACACGCAATGAGAGCTCGTAATGCTCTACAACACGACTATGGTTTTGTCTTTGAGAGTCGAGTTCACCTACGAGGGCATTTGACGTCCTTCCAGGCAGACAAAATACTTCCCTTCAGGCAATCACGAGTTCAGAGTGAGTGAAACACGTCCACACGCATTGAGAGCTCGTGACGCTCTCTCTCTCTTAAATATATTAAAGACAGAAGCGTATTCTTCTTATTACCAAACATTCTAATCAATATAGCCAAAAATTCACAATTTATATTTAAAATTATTTAATTATATAATTTAAACCTACGATATTACTATCAGTTTTGCCTCTAAGAAGCTGGGAATCCTGTTCAGGTTGCGAGAATTTTTTCCTTCTGAGCAGTTATTCCAAATATATAAGGGTCTTATTCGCCCTTGTATGGAGTACTATTCTCACATTTGGGGGGGCTCCGGCTCCTCCTCTCTCCTGGATAGAGTTGAGTCTAAAGCTAAAAGACTAATTAACTGTCCCCTACTTTCAAGCTCTCTTGACCCCCTATCTCTGCGACGTGACGTTGGCGCACTATCCCTTTTCTATAGATACTACAATGGCAGGTGCTCGAGGGAATTGGCATCCCGCATTCCTCCACCGTTGCGTCGCCCTCGTTGCACAAGGGGTGCCCTGCTTTCACACGAATTTTGTGTTGATGTAGGAAACCCCAGGCTAGCCCGTTGTGGTGCCTCCTTCTTTCCAGCCACCTCTGTTCTGTGG
>SEYY01000311.1:25000-35000 GCA_009176605.1 Armadillidium nasatum
CAACTGCACTTCTAACTCTGTTCGCTCTTATGCTGATGACTCAACTCTCCATTCTTCTACTCATTCTTCTTCCTCTTTTGCTTCTAGAGTTGCTTCCCGTCTTCAACTTTCCTATTCAATTCTTGTAGATCTGGATGGGAATTTCCGTTATTGTCATAGCAACCTTGTGAAATTCAATTCTTTAAAAACTCAACTTCTTCACATCTCCCTCTTAAAAACACCTCCCAACTTTCCTATCTTCGATGGCTGTCCTGACTCACCAGTAAATAACATTAACATTCTTGGTCTAAGCATAAACAATAAATTCTCTTGAAACCACATCTTACAATGGTTGCAAAGGCGGCATCTAAGAAGCTGGGAATACTATTTTTGGTTTAGAGTAGTTACTTCACTTATAAAAAGGTCTTATTCGCCCTTGTATGGAGTACTGTTCTCACATTTAAAGGGGATGGCTCCTCCACTCTTCTGGATAGCTAAAAGATCAATAAACTGTCGCCTACTTTCAAACTCTCTTGACCCTCTATCTCTGCGTCTTGACGTTGGCGCACTATCTCTCTTCTATAGGTACTACAATGGCAGGTGCTCGAGGGAATTGACCTCTCGCATTCCTCCACCATTTCGTCGTCCTCGTTGCACAAGGGGCGCCGTGCTTTGGAACGAATTTTGTGTGGATGCTGGAAACCCAGGCTAGCCCGTTGTGGTGCCCCCTTTTTTCTAGCCACCTCTGTTCTGTGGAACTCTCTACCATCTTCTATTTTTCCTCCTCTATTTCATGTTCCTCTCTTCAAGCCTTCTGTCTGTGCCCATCTGAGGAATATGTGTTAAGGTTCGAGTCTGCGTGGGGTTTCTTTCTTTTCTTCCTTTTATATATGCTCCCTCCTTGAAAAGATCTCTGCCGGTGAGTGATGGCCAACTGTAATATATATATATATAATATATATAATATATATATATATATATATATATATATATATATATATATATATATATATATATATATATATATATATATATATATATATATATATATATATATATATATATATATATATATATATATATATATATATATATATATATATATATATATATATATATATATATATATATATGTATATATATGTATATATATATATATATATATAATATATATATAGTATGTGTGTGTGTGTGTGTGTGTGTGTGTGTGTGTGTGGTGTGTGAGTAAGCGTTCATGTGTAGACAAAAGGATGTGTTGTGTGTGCGTGTGTTTATGTACATATATATACATCTCATTATAATACAAAGATAAATGACTTTCACTTAGAAACATAATTTAATTTTTCATGTAAACATTAATAAGAATTTTTATAGACAGTGCTATCCGATGAAAAAATACGCACACGAAAAATATTGCGTACACAGTATTCGATTAAAACATGATAGTACCACAATCTGTGATAGTACCCTCTTCCTCCCCCACTCTCTCCCCCCTTTCCCCTTCCCCCTCTCCAAACTGGACCCGAGAAACGGGAATTGCGTTTTACTTAATGAGAGTTTAAAAACCTTTTAATATATTAATTTACTAACACAATCGGAAATTTAAAAGGAACAACTTGTTTAGAAATGTGTAAAATGCTTTTCGATAAAATACACGTGCTTGTATATATATATATATATATATATATATATATATATATATATATATATATATATATATATATATATATATATATATATATATATATAATATATATATATATATATATATATATATATATATATATATATATATATATATAATATTCCAGACTTTATTAGTAGAGTACATGTAAGATTGAGCATAGCGGTTAAGTCTGGTGTCAGAGAGGAGGACAGAGAAAGGGTGAGACGTTGTAGAAAGGCGTGTCGCACAAGCCCTTTTCAAGAGAGGAGGTATTCAACGGTAGAGTTCAGAAAAGCAGTGTCCATTGTAATAGCGACAGAATCGAGAGAATGACGCAACAATTTGATGGATAGAGTGAAGAAAATTAGCGAGAGCCGAAGAATTGACAAAACGAAAAGTCCTAGACTCCACCTTGTCAAAGATAGCTGTATGAGTAGAACCTTCCCAGATGTGTGAGGTGTACTTCATGCAGAGGCGAACAACACCCATATAAAGAGAAAGAAACTGGGGTGGAGTGAAAAAATTACGAAGGCCCTTCAGAACAAACAACTTCTTAGAAGCCTGTTTAGAAAGAGAGGTAATGTGATCCTTCCCAGAAAGATCATGGGAGAAAGAAACTTTAGAATATTAAGGACGGTTGAAGGTTTTAGTTTGGTGTTATCGAAGAAGATGTCATAGTTGTGTGCAAGGTTGTGTCGAGTAGAGAGATGGAGGAACTGAATTTTTGAGGTATTGTAAGCTACCATGTTTTCTCAGCCGTAATTTGAAATACGAGAAAGATCAGAGTTTAGTTGCTCCAACGCTACCGTTCTAGCTTCAAATAACTGCTGAAATTAGTAATTAAGATCGGAGTCATCAGCATAGGAGTGGATAGATAAGGAAGCAATAGAGAGTACGTCATTAATGAAAAGTAGAAAATGTTAGGGATATGATAGAACCCTGAGGAACACTATTATTAATAGATTTAAAGGAAAACGGTGGCCGTCTACAACAGCAGCTACAGAACGACCGGAAAGTAAATAAAAGAGAAGACTAACAGAGAGAAAGATAGCTTTTGAAGGAGGGAAGTTTGGAAATCAAAGATTGTGCCAGGCTCTATTGAAGGCTTTGATATGTCCTGCGCGACAGAAAAAGATCCACCAAAATGCCGAAGAGCGGAGGAACGGGTGTCAGAGAGAAGAGAAAGAAGATCACCAGAAGAACATTTATTTATGAAAGCTACACTTGCGATCAGAGATAAAGATCTGAAGAATTGAGGAGTTACCAAATCTTCCTGTTAAGGATAAATTCGAAAACTTTAGACAGAACGGAAGTTAAAGAAATGGGACGGTAGTTGGAGGGTTGAGAGGGGTGCCCCTCTTTCGGCACATGTTGAATGAGCCCACGTATCTAACAAGAAGGGAAGGTTGAAGTAGAAAGACAAAGACGAAACAGTTTACCAAGGCAGGGTGCAAGCTCAGAAGCACAAGTTTTTAGAGCCACATGAGGGATACCGTCAGGATCGTACGCCTTCTTAGTGCTAAGTTCAGAGAGAGCAGAAAAGACATCTTTAGAAGAAATTACAATTTTAGGCATAAATGAGTTGGAGGAAGTTGAAGGAGTAGGAACAATCGTGTGAGACAATGGAGTTTGAAGACTATGATAGTCCCTAAAAGCAGTACCCCTTCTGGGGATAACGCGAGAACAAGCAGAGTTAAATCAAGGTTTGTTAGGCTTAGTAGAAGGGAAAGAATATGGAATGTACGCCTCCATGCCAGAGAGAGAATCACCTCGGTAATGCTCTCTGCACACTCCTAGAGACCCCTCCCACGGAAGCAATAATCATTCCACGGGAAATCAAAGAAGTACGACCGCAGGTCCGACCAGCTTGCGGCACCGAAATGCCATAAATGTTTTCTATATACAGGAAGTGACCTTTCTTGAAAAAATGGAAGAGAATACAGAAACGAGAAAGTGATCGGGGGAATTCAGAGCTGTATAAAGTTTGACAGTATAAAGAGAAGGATTAGTAGTTAGAAAAGGGTCTAGAATGTTGGGTTCATTTCCAAGGCGATCAGGGATACGAGTAGGGAGCTGCACTAATTTCTCAAGGTCGTTTCGAATAGAGAAATGGAAGGCACGGATTTCAATTATAGTAATAAAATTAAAGATATTTCTAAAAATACTGATAGTAATAAATAGTAATAATAATAATAATAATAATATAATAATAATATAATAGTAATAATAATAATAATAATAATAATAATTAATAAAATAATAATAATTCTAATAATTTATACAATGATGGTAATAATAATAATAATAATAATAATAATAATAATAATAATAATAATAATAATAATAATAATAATAATAATAATAATAATAACCAGTAAAATATTAATTAAAAAACAAACCTAGTAATAATAAAAAAAATATTAATAGTAAATAAAATGAATAATAATAATAATATTGATAATAATAAAAATAATTGTTAATAATAAAAATAAAACATAATATTAATAATAATAATAATAATAATAATAATAATAATAATAATAATAATAATAATAATAATAATAATAATAATAATAATAATAATAATAATAATAATAATATAATACCAGAAATAATAAAAACATAACATCAATAACAATAATACAATAATAACAGCAAGCTAAAAAATAATAATAATTAAAAATAAAAGTACTACTACTACTACTACTACTACTACTACTAATAATAATAATAATAATAATAATAATAATAATAATAATAATAATAATAATAATAATAATAACAAGATTTACAAAATAATAATAATACTGATTAGAATATAAATAATTACCATAATTAAATTTTCACAAATTTTGAATTTCTTCTTCCCCAAAAAAATTCCCCCAAAATCGAATAGAAGAATGTTCAAAAAAAAAAAAAAAAAAAAAAAAAAAAAAAATTAAGGAAAAGCCGTTCAAGGCGAAAGGTTCATCACGTCTTTGAACACGTGATTAGGAAGTGCTGAATTGTCCTTTACACAAAAGGACTCGTGGAAATGAAAAGGGAAATATCGTTTTCAAAAAATATTCATGAATATTTTATTTATTAATATGGAAATATTGATTTATTTCTAAAAAATTGATTTCACTTTTTGCAATATATATATAATATATATATATATATATATATATATATATATATATATATATATATATATATATATATATATATATATATATATTATATATATATATATATATATATATATATATATATATATATATATATATATATATATATATATATATATATATATATATATATATATATATATATATATATATATATATATATATATATATATATATATATATATATATATAGTGATGGATCGGATGTCATATTTTCCAATTTGCGGATGCGGATGCGGATGCGGATGCGGATGTTGAATTTTGGAGAAGTGCGGATGCGGATGCGGATGCGGATGTTGAATTTTGAAAGTGCGGATGCGGATGCGGATGCGGATGCGGATTTGAATTTTTGAAAGTTCGGATGCGGATGCGGATGCGGATTTTGAATTTTCGAAAAGTTCGGATGCGGATGTGGATGCGGATGTTAATTTTGATGAGGATGCGGATGCGGATGCGGATGTTAATTTTGATGAGGATGCGGATGCGGATGCAGATGCGGATGTTAATTATATATATATATATATATATATATATATATATATATATATATATATATATATATATATATATATATATATATATATATATATATATATATATATATATATATATATATATATATATATATATATATATATATCACTATCACCTTTCCCACTTTCGTGAGGTGGTGCCCGCCACAATTCCCTTACAAACATAACTATTCTTACCTTTCAACGCTTTCACCACCTCCCTCCATCTCTGTCTCCACAAATCTTCTACCCTCGTCTAAACTCAAATTCCTTCCATCAAAATCACTCTCACTCCATCCATCCATCTCCACTTCGGCCTTCCCCTCCCCTACCCTTCCCCTATCTACATCGGATCTACGTACCTTGCCAACCATTCTGTTCTCTTTCATTCTTCACATATGTCCAAACCATTTTAGCACATCCTCCTCCTCTCTATCAATTACACCCTTCTTCCATTTACGCATCTCCCTTATTCTTTCATTTCTAATCCTATCAATCCTTCTCAATTTATATATCTCTCTCAAATCTTTCATCTCAAAGACATTGAAACTTTTTCTCGACCGAGCACTTATCGTCTATGTTTCACACACATACAATACAGAAGGTGAACACATACATTCAAACATTCTTATCTTTATTTCTTTCGAAATTTTTCCTTTCTTCCATACTTTTCTTAGGCCCCCAATACTTTCATTCCTTCTACCACTCTGTTCTTTATTCCTTTTTCCGTCCCACCCTTACCTTCCACCCAACATTACTAGATATTTGAATTCATTCACCTCCTCAAGTTTCCATTCTCACACTTCTACAAACCAATTCCTCCCTCCACATTTCCTCATCCCTACCTCCAATCCTCAAAACTTTATTCTTCGCTGGATTGAATTTCAATCTCGTGTTTGCACATTTCCCTTCAAACTCTCTCACAAGTATTCTCATCTTTTCTCCAGATTCTGCCACCAACACATGCCGCATCATCTGCAAAAAGTAAAACATTCACTTCACATTCACCCTCCATATTTCTCAACGTAATACTCTTCCCTTCTCTCTCCATTTTTCTAAGTAAACCATTCATCAATAGATTAAATAACATGGAGATATTACAAACCCTGTCTCAATCCCACTCCTATGCTAAACCAATCCGATAGTTCTCTCTTCACCCTCACTCTTGATCTACAATTCGCATATATATATATATATATATATATATATATATATATATATATATATATATATATATATATATATATATATATATATATATATATATATATATATATATATATATATATAACCAGCATCTTTCCCCATCTGCTTGAAGAAGTTCTCCCAGAGCCTCCAAAAGATCAAGTTCTTCGGCTAGCCGGTCCCCATGCCGGTCCATGAGTCCTATCCAGACTCTTCAGTAGGGTTTTCACCCTTTCAGTAGGACCAGCATCGTTCTCAAAACCAACCTAAACACTCTCTCCCAGGGTCTTCAAAAGATTGCGCTTCTCCGAGCAATGGTTCCCAATGCTGGTTCTGGAGTACAAGCCGTTGATTAATATATATAATATAATATATATATATATATATATATATATATATATATATATATATATATATATATATATATATATATATATATATATATATATATATATATATATATATATATATATATATATTAGTGATCGGATGTCATATTTTCAAATTTGCGGATGCGGATGTCGAATTTTTGGAGAAGTGCGGATGCGGATGTTGAATTTCGAAAGCGGATGTTGAATTTTTGAAAGTGCGGATGCGGATGCGGATGCGGATGTTGATTTGAAAGTGCGGATTGGATGCGGATGCGGATGTTGAATTTTCGAAAATGCGGATGCGGATGTTGATTTTTGTGCGGATGCCGCATCCGCGCATGCGGATGCGGATGCGGATGCCATCACTAATATATATATATATATATATATATATATATATATATATATATATATATATATATATATATATATATATATATATATATATATATATATATATATATATATATATATATATATATATATATATATATATATATATATATATATATATATATATATATATATTATATATATATATATATATATATATATATATATATATATATATATATATATATATATTATAAGGGATCTTCATATCGAATTCATGGCACTCAATGCAAGCCTATTAATATGTCGATGTAATATGACAGTAATATTAACTATTTGACAGAATATTGGAATAATTTGTATTATTTTCATGTTAATCCGAATTGGAGTTTAAGAGAATAAAAAATTAATATATCTCTATTCATAAGAGTCAAATTTGTTTGCCCTTATGAATAGCCGAAAGTTTGCTTAAAGACTTAAAGGACTATGTACAGTCGTCAACAGAAGTTCGTTCCTATTAAGCTGGAAATAAATATTTATATAAAATGGAGATCATTTCAGGTTCAGCCAATCACAGTTCAATTAAGCCCCGCTGAATGTTTTTATTTTCTTTTTATTCAAAATAGAGCTTTTATGAAATGATCTCCATTTTATATAAATATTTATTTCCAGCCTAATAGGAACGAACTTCTGTTGACGACTGTACAAGCAGCTTAAGGAAATTATTAATTAATGATTTATGCGAAATTATTTTTTCAGCGTCAAGATTTTTCATTCGTTAATATATATATATATTATATAATATATATATATATATATATATATATATATATATATATATATATATATATATATATATATATATATATATAATATATATATATATATATACTATATATATATATATATATATATATATATATATATATATATTATATATATATATATATATATATATATATATATATATTATATATATATATATATATATATATATATATATATATATATATAAGCATTGAAAATAGGTAGAAGTGTAAGTCACTCGAAGCATGGTCGACTAATAAAATGAATTTAGAAAAAATGTTTAATGTTTATTTATTTATTTTCATTTTTTACTTTTTGATTTTATTATTATTATTATTATTATTATTATTATTATTATTATTATTATTATTATTATTATTATTATTATTTTTTTGTAATAAAAGCCAAAATTTTGCAATGTACCTTTATGTATTTAACCGCATTCCTAGGTAAAAGTACCACGAGCCACCATTGAATATATAATATATATATATATATATATATATATATATATATATATATATATATATATAATATATATATATATATATATATATATATATATATATATATATATATATATATATATATATATCGTTCAGACAATCCGATAAGAAGTTGCAATCAATGGTGTTGTAATAGTAGTAGCATTACCATTACTACTATTATTAGTATTAATTTAATTTTTTCAGATTTCTTACCATTTGTATACTTATTATTATTATTATTATTATTATTATTTTTATTATTATTATTTATTATTATTATTATTATTATTTAATTATTATTATTATTATTATTATTATTTATTTTATTTATTATTAATTATTATTATTATTATTATTTTATTATTATTATTATTTTATTATTATATTATTATTATTATTATTATTATTATTATTATTATTATTATTATTATTATTATTATTATTATTTTATTATATTTAGTAGTGTTGGACCTGCTGTAAAATTGTCAATTTCTAGTATTTATCTACAACTATGATAAATGACAATTATTATTAGCAGTTTCTTTTATTATTATTATTATTTTCAATATATATATATATATATATATATATATATATATATATATTATATATATATATATATATATATATATATATATATATATATAATATATATATATATATATATATATATATATATATAATTATATATAAAGAAAAAAAGATAATCTTTCTGGCAGTATTAAATTTATGCATGAAATTCATGAGACATTCTCTTACCAAGTCCGAATCGACGCAGAGCAACGAATACTAAGGTTGAAGAGATAAGAAAAGTATGAAGAAAATGAAGAAATGCACCACAGAAGAAGAGCCTTGATGAAATTAGTATCTTTATCACGCACTAACATCTCTTTTTGTCCAATTTTTATTTATTTATTTATTTTCCTCTAATTCTATTTTGTTTCTACACGAATGATATCCTTATTTCCTTCTTGATATATATATATATATATATATATTATATATATATATATATATATATATATATATATATATATATATATATATATATATATATATATATATATATATATATATATATATATATATATATTAAAAAAGTCCTTTGAAGGCTTATATATCATTGAGAGTGAAGATATAGAAGATGGAAATTTGAAAATATATTTGATAAAAATAATGTAAATGAGCGAAGCCTGGGGCTCCTCAAAGAGTTGGACAGAAACGTAGAAAGACGACTCACCTGAACTCTGGAGAGTTAAGAGCTCAGAAAAGCAATGTCCTTTCTATTATCGATAGCATAAAGAAAGAAGAGCCTTAGTTAATAGCTCCTTACTGAAGCCATATTGGTTATAGAAGGCAAGATTAGAAGAATTAAAAAGTTTCCAAATCTACTGAAACAGAAGAATTTGAAAGCTTTAGAAGATACAGAGGCGATACAACTATTATTAATGGATGTTAGGCGCCTCTTTTGTTTTGGAACAGACCGAGT
>SEYY01000311.1:81591-101591 GCA_009176605.1 Armadillidium nasatum
CTCTAGTTCTCAGATTTCTATTTCTTTCCTGTTGACCTCAAGAGGGTTTCACTGTTATGTCATTACAGTCTTTAGAAATTTACCTCTTCAAAATATTCAACTATTCCAAACTAAGATTTTAAATATTCTATATCTTTTAACGACTCTCGTCATCTTTGAAATGAAATACACATGCTGTGGTTAACATTAGCAAACAAATTAGAAAACTAAATGTAAGAGCAATTGCTAAGGTGGTCTTCAAAATAAGTTTGGACTGCTGGTTTTATGCTGTCTCAGTAGCTGTTTCAATGCTCTGATACTTAACTCTTTTAAAGATTTGACGCTGACCACTTTCCTTTTTATTATAATACTACAGAATCTGATGATGGAAGAACTGGCTATTTCCAAGACTATTTCAAAGATTTTGTTAGGTAACGTTAGCATTTTCATTGTGATATTTGTATTTTTGTATATATTGCTTTTATGTGTATTGTGATGTGTGTATTTTCTTTATAGGCACTTTTCGGCTATGATTTTCTTTCCTCAAGTTTTTAAATTTTTATTTTTCTTGAATATTATTTTACTTTTTTTTAAAAAAACACATCATCTAATGACCACAATCTGTTTGTATATGTTGTGTGTGCTTGTATGTGTGTCTCATTCATCTCTCTTTCTTCTTCATTAAATAAATATAGGCATTGGTAGAACCATTTAAAAAGAAAGATTTTCCATTTCATTATTCTGTTAACCTTCCTTCATTACATTATTTTATTTCTACTTATATTTAAGTTTCTATCACACTGGTAGGTTACCTCAATTTCGTTATATCCATTTCTCCCTATTATCTTTTACCTTTGACCCCAAGAACCTATCTTATCCTTTTTTATTACATTCTCTCAACGGAATTGTTTAATAAAACCATTTTAGTGCTTGTTCTGGGGTGGTATCACATTCCTCCCTTCTTCACTTATATATTCACTTTCACTTATTTTAATCCTATAATCAAATATTTTATTCTTCCTTAGTACTAACGCCCAACTTATACCTCCTCCTTTATTCCTAATTTGTTTCTTTTTTTTTTGTAAAAATAAGCAAATTTACCTTCGACTTCGAAATCATCATAACATGCATTATCTAATACTTCCTCCTCTTTATGACACAAATATCTGTCATTTTCCTTTCAGATTATTTTCTTTTTCTTTTCTTTTTTTTACCCCATTTTCAAGTTTGGGCACAATTTCAGGTCGCTTTTCCAATTTAAGGATGTTCAACCAAAACAGAATTATGTTCAGAAAGTAAGACGTTTAATAGCCATTCATTCTTAAGAAGGACCAAACCAGATCCGATATCATGATCTATTTAATTTTATTTTATATTATTTCTAACTAATAATAATAATAATAATAATAATAATAATAATAATAATAATAATAATAATAATAATAATAATAATAATAATAATATTAATAACAATAATAAAAATAATAATAATAACAATAATAATAATAATAATAATAATAATAATAACAATAGAAATAATAATAATATATATTATTATTATCATTATTATTATTATTATTATTATTATTAATTATATTATTATTATTATTAATTTAGGAAAGATTTTCAGAGCTGAAAAGAAAGAGAAACTTCAAGTAATTGCCATTAGGCATGATTTTGAATAAAAATGATAATAATCTCTTTCTTAAAAAAATAATAATAATAATAATAATAATAATAATAATAATAATAATAATAATAATAATAATAATAATAATAATAATAATAATAATAATAAAATAATGATAGTAATAATATATAGTAATAATAATAATAATAATCATAATAATTTTAGCAATAAATATTAATAATAATTTTAACAATAAATAATAATAATAATAATAAATAATAATAATAATAATAATAATAATAATAATAATAATAATAATAATAATAATAATAATAATATAATAATAATAATATAATAATTAAAATTTTATTCTTGTTATGATTTTCCTTTTTTCTTTTTACTGAATTCGACTCAGAATTAATTAAATATTTTTCTTACTTTCCTTTGACATTTACGCTTTCAGATTATTATAATATATATATATATATATATATATATATATATATATATATATATATATATATATATATATAATATATATATATATATATATATATATATATATATATATATATATATAATATATATATATATATATATATATAATATATATATATATATATATATATATATATATATATAATATATATATATATATATATATATATATATATATATATATATATATATATATATATATATATATATATATATATATATATATATATTTATATATATTCTCCAAAGAGCACATGAAAAATGTCGTTAGCTGTTAATACTAAGGTCAACATAGGTCTAAAAAGAGGAAGAATGAGTATGTAAGGAGAAAGAGCAAAGCTGGTGATGTTCCTCAAGGTAATAAGAATGTAACTATATAGAGGGTTCTGAACAGTAGTTTTCTTTGTAATAGAGAATTAGAGGGAGTAAAACTTCGCAGACTGTAAATATTTTGGGGAGAGAGCCAGTAAAATTGTTAGAATAGACGAGGTGAAAATTACTTGACTCAACCCTTTCAAGCACTTTCTTATATCGTCCAAGTTATTTACTCTATTTAGGGGTTTCGTCCGACATGTGCATCACTTATTCAGGGTTTTGTATCTTTGCTGATCTTCTTTATACAGGATGAAATCTAGATCTTCCTCATTTATCAATTAAGTAGGTAATCGTGAAGATTTTTGCGAATGATTATTTTTACTATACAAAGCACTCAATTCATTTATATAATTAATAATACTTCATCATTCAGATTAATTCAGTTCCATCTTATTCCCTTTTATCATCTCTCAGTAATACACAAATAAAGTAAAATTAAATCTGAAACTGCAAAAAATACTTTTAAAATAAAGAATAACAAAAACATGTACACAAAACGCATAATCTGAGCGATTAGGTATTGAATGGTATGAAAGTTTCTAAGCTTATAATCATAGCTTCGGAACCCAGTAAGTGCCGGAGACAGTGCCGGATACAGTGCCGTAGTCAGTGCCGGAGACAGTGCTGGAGACAGTGCCGGGGTCAATGCCGGAGTCGATGTCGAAGCCGGATACAGTGCCGGAGTCAGTGCCGGAGACAGCGTTGAAGACAGTGCCGGGGTCAATGCCGGAGTCGATGTCGAAGCCGGATACAGTGCCGGAGTCAGTGCTGGAGACAATGCCGGGGTCAATGCCGGAGTCGATGTCGAAGCCGGATACAGAATTGGACCAACTGCTCGGAGCTGTATATAAAGAAATATTAACCAAGTTGTGAAGCTTTCATTACTTTTAATATTAAAAAGAAATGAACAAAAAGAAATTAAGAATAATTTTTTAAAATGAATGATTTTCATTTTCCTTTGATGTACTAAAATGATAGTAGTGAAAAACTTAGCAATTACAAAAGATAGTAACATTCAATATATAATATACTATAATATATATATATATATATATATAATATATATATATTTGTTATATTAATAAGTGTCGGTGACATATTTTCATTTTTCTTTCTTTCGATGATCGTTGTCGGGAGTGACTTGCATAAACATGTCTTTCAAATTTCATAATAATAATATAATAATAAATAATAATAAATAATAATAATAATAATAATATAATAATATTATTAATAGTTATTTTTTTTTTTTTTTATATATATATATATATATAATATTATATATATATATATTATAAAAAAAAATATATATATATATATATATATTATATAATATATATATTATATATATATATATAGTAATATAATTTTATATTATAATATATATAAATATATATATATATATATATATATAGTATATATATATAATATATATATATATATATATATAATATATTATATATATATATATATATATATATATATATATATATATATATACTATATATTTATTCATTCTTCAAGTATAGAAATTTAATAAAGTCTAAGTTATAAAAAGAGATAATAATACAAACAAATAAAAAATAAAATATACCAATATAATAATAATACATGCTTAAACACCTAATGCATGAATACTTTAAAATCTCACAATATATTATACAAAAGCAAACATAAACGCAAACAAACTTAAACAAAAACAAACATAAACATAAACAAGTAAATAAAAATATAATCAGCATCATATTTAGTTTAAATTTGTATGAAAATAAAAGCTTGCGTTTTGAGCTCCTATAAATCACTATTTTCAGCATGCTTGATAGAACAGAGAATGAAATTTTTTTTCGTATATAAATCATAAATATAAAGGAACAAATATTAAATGGAGTTAAATTCCTGTAAATTATACTGTTTTTACTGAATTACTGTTATTAAGGAAGTGAAATCATGTTAAAACATTTAAAAATATGTACTAAAAATATTTTTAGAAACATTTTTGGTTATTCATCATATTGTGGGTGTGAAGCTACATTATTACAATGAGTGAGATATTTTTAAATATTGAATTATATATATTCATAAAATTATTACTCATATATATATATATATATATATATATATATATATATATATCATATATATAATATATATAATATATATATAATAAAATACATTAGGGATGGAGCGATACAAAAAAAATTTCCATACGATACCAATACCGATACCGGTATCGGTATCGCCTTCAGTATCGGTATCGGTATTGACAAAAAATTTGTATAGGAGTAAAATATCGGTATCGGTAGTGGTATTGGTAGTATATCGGCAAGTCATCGGCATATTTTCAGGTATCGAGTATCGGCTTCGGGGAATTTTTAGGTGATCGGTATCGTATTCGTAAAAATTTTTATCGCTCCTCCCTAATATGTATATATATATAAATAAATATATTATATATATATATATATATATATATATATATATATATATATATATATATATTATATATATATATATATATATATATATATATATATATATATATATATATATATATATATATATATATATATATATAATATATATATATATATATATATATATATATATATTATATATATATATATATATATATATGCTATTTTGCTCTTTCTGAGCTAAAAACCAAGGAGTACTGTCCAGATGGTATCCCACCTGTGGTTCTCTAAGTAAAACTCAAACTATCAACTTCAACCATTAAACCTGTTGTAAACTTGTATTCATTCAGCCAGCTTATGCCGAAGAAAGGGGATTCCTTATAACCCTTCACCTATCGTTTAATCACTTTTAACCTCTTCATGTTCTTTCCAAAGTTGTTTTCAAAGCCTTTAAAACACATTTCCTTCACCTATTTACCAGTCTTTATCTTCTACACGACTTTAATATCTTCTTCGAAAATACGTTTTCTAAACCTTCTTCTGTTCTTAATATATAATAATATGTATTCATCGTGTTTCTTTTCTTGTGATCTTTCTTGAAAGAACCACATTATCTCATTTTTAATCAAGTTTCTAAGGGAGTTGGATATTCAGGAGAGTTTTCCATTCAAGACCACTCCAGTTGTAGAACCTGAAGAGGGGTGTTGTTCGCCCTTGCATAGAGTATGCATTTTATATCAAAGATAGTTCAATGAACACTGAACTTCGTGATAAGGAAGAGTCTATGACTTTTCTACTTGTACACCCTCCTGCTCTCACGAACTCTCCAATCTCTTTCCAGTTGTCAGCTCGTTGAATTACTCTTCTTACATTATCTCTATTACAATTGACACTGCTCCTTGATTTCTCAAGTCGTATACCCCTTCCTTTAAGAAGAGCTCTTGCGGCTTGTCTTTCTAAGGAATCTCTTTCTTTCACTCTTCAGTTATATGAACCCTGACTTAACCGCTATGTTCAAGCTTATATGAAGTCCACTGACAAGGTCTGGAATGCGCTCCCTTTATAATGTTTTTTTTTCAACTTACTTTCATTTTCACACTTTAAATAAAGTGTCTCGGGACATGCCAGCCTTTGATCTGACCATGGTTTCCGGTTTTTCCCAACTCCGGTGGAATTTGGATGGTTTTTGATCGTTGAATACCAGAGGAGACACACGCGCGTACGCACACACACACACACACACACATATATATATATATATATTATTATATATATATATATATATATATATATATATATAATATATATATATATATATATATATATATATATATATAATAATAATATATATATATATATATTAATATGCAGAAGAAAGTAGTAGTGAAACATTAATTTGTTCAGGTTTATGATTGAAATATTAGTTAAACTGGTAAACACTGGAAATATTTTGTTTTGAAAATAGAAATTTTATATTAATTTTCAGGATAAAAGTTCACACGATGTAAAAAGAAAGGTGAAAATAAAAAATAAATAAATTATTTAAGAAAGGAGAATTTGTTTATATAATGTAACTAAAAACAGCTTTGAAAATTCAATTTTAACGAGTTAAATAATTTAGATAGTTTCAAATTTCTATTTTATTTTCCGTAAAAAGTTTAACTAAATTTTAAAAAAGATAAAGAATACCCAAAGGGTAAATTGCAACGATATACAGTTGCCTGTGAGTTTACTATTTACAGGTAGAGTTGCAGTGGACAGGAACCTCTCCCACATCGTGCGTCCCCCTACTTTCGTATTCTCCCGCCTCATGTTCTACGAATTATTAAAAAAAAAAAGCAGAAGTTGGAAATAAAATAGTACTGCATTTTTGCAGGATATTTATTTATTTATTTATTTATTTATTATTTAATAGTGGTAAAAAATACCCGAAGTTTTGAAAATACTCTTCTGATTGATATAAAAATCCCTTTTATCGTACATCGTAGAGAATATTTGTATTAAAATCAGATAAATAAAAAATTTAATAAAAAAAATAGAGAAAATGCTTTTCTAAATCTTAAAAAAAGTAAGAAAATTATTAGATTTTTTGAAGTGTATTCTAATTATAGGAATTTCAATATTTTATTACTTCTCCCGGACATTTTTTATTATAAGTAAATAAATTAATCGAAATTAATTTGTATATTGATTTTGTGAAGCAACTTTGTTATTCCTTTTATTAATTTGAGTATGGTACTTTAGATTTAAGTAATAATAATAATAATAATAATAATAATAATAATAATAATAATAATAATAATAATAATAATAATAATAATAATAATAATTAATGTATGCAAAAAAAATTCTAGATTCTCTTAATCTTTTTTTTACATAGAAAATTACGAAGTTTATTTTATATTTATATGCAAGTGAAATAATGCAAGCATATTTATTTATTAAGGCAATATATTTTTAGCATAATCATTTTTTTTTATCCTAATTATTACTGTGGTTAAAAAAATTAGTTGGTTAGGTCTAGGTAATTTAATCTTATGGCATTCTATATTTTATAACTGAATTATCTATTCAGGTTTACTTGAACATGTGTCTATATACACGAGCAAAAACCTCTCTTCCCTTAAACCAGTTTTAATTTGTCAAGGACAGCTGCAATGATGAAGGCACGAAGGGATGTAAAAAAAGGAAACAAAGAAATAACGGAGGAATTTTTAAAATTGCTTGTTTATATGCTAGAGGTGTGAATGATGAGGGCAAGAGAGGTGAGGAAAAGCTAGTTTAGAAGGAGAGAGAACTGAATATATGTGGTTTGAGAGAGGTAAAAATATATGTGGTTTGAGAGAGGTTGGTTTGAGAAAGGTAAAATATAAAAATCATTTAGGAGATACATGATGATAGTAACAGGGATAAGTGGGAATCAGGGCTAGAGAAGGTGTAGACAAGTTGAAAGTAAAATGATGAAATCATGAAAGAACGTATATAAGTAAGTACACAGTTCATATAGATTAAGACGCAAAATGTTTGTGGAATAAAAACCGGATATATGTAATTTGTATATTCTCTCACAAATATGAAAGTGCCGAAGAAGCGAAGAAGGTGTTTGGGAGAGAAATTAGAAGATAATGAAGGAGAGAGAGAGAGAGAGAGAGAGAGAGAGAGAGAGAGAGAGAGAGAGAGAGAGAGAGAGGAATGATAAAAGTTTCTGAAACAATGTATGAAAAAACAAAGAACGATATCTAGCTGGTGATTGAGTAAAGAATTAGATACTATTACTAAGAGAGAGAGAGAGAGAGAGAGAGAGAGAGAGAGAGAGAGAGAGAGAGAGAGAGAGAGAGAGAGAGAAGTTTGAAGAAATGACTAGTAAAATTTAAACATGAGGAGAAACAAAAGGATACGAAAGAAAGATGAAATGAAAGGTAATGCTTCTAAGAGGACAGACGAAATGTGGAACGGAAAGCAAAAATTATGTAGAGAGAACCAAACTGTTTTGTATGGCAGGATGATTCGGAAGTATGGGGAAAGATGGAGAAAGTATTTTAGAGAATAACTAAAAAATTGGATGATGAAAAACGAGAGCAAGTAAGAATACTTGAGAATATCAGAGGGGAAGAAATTGGGATGCAAAGTGTGAAACTGTTGCAAAAAAAAAAAAAAAAAAAAAAAAAAAAAAAAAAAAAAAAAAAGGAATGCTTCAAAGAAACCGAAAGATGGAAAGGCAAATGACGAAGATCGCTCTGAGTAAGAAGGTAAAAGAGTAAAGAGTGAAACTTTTGGGTGAATAAAAGAAATTTAATAATTACTAAGAAAGACAGAATGATTCTTCTTTTGCGAGAGAGAGAGAGAGAGAGAGAGAGAGAGAGAGAGAGAGAGAGAGAGAGAGAGAGAGAGAGAGAGAGAGAGAGAGAGAGAGAGAGAGAGAGAGAAATAAAATAAAAAATAATAAAAAAAGGGAAGTGTAATAGGAAGATATAAATAAATGATTGCATTTTTGTTTTAGCTATTCTGTTTGCATGTGAGCAATATGAATTAATTTAAATTTTAAGATGAGATAAAGATTGATGTAAATGCAAAATTTATGAGGCATTTTTGGTGTGAAGAAGAAGGTATAAAATGTGCAGTTTCAAGAGAAGCCAGGTGGAAAGATTGAGTACTGAAATGTTGTGCTTGGAGTAGATGAGAAAAACTGGTTTAAAAGGTACTTATGACAGAAGTGGTTGGTAATAAGAGAAAGAAAAACCTCAGATTGATGCGACTTGATTTAGTCATGGATCTTTTAAACAGAACGAAGAAATAGAATTGAATTTAAGAAATAGTTACTTGGAGGAGAATTGCCCATGATAGGACATTATTTTTAAAAAAAAATTTTTTTTAGAATTAAATGAAGAAACCGAAAGAATACAATTAAGGAACAATTCCGACCTACAACTGACGTACTCTTGCAGTAGAGTGCATGGGAGAGAATGCCGAGTTTAAATTATATATATATATATATATATATATATATATATATATATATATATATATATATATATATATATATATATATATATATATATATATATATATATATATATATATATATATAATTTAACAATCGTATCCCTAAAATAAAGAGACGGAAATCAGCTTAAAAATCTGTTGAGCGCCGAATTAAAACATTAAAAAGTAAGACACTAAAAAAAAAGAATATTAAGTAAAATAACAAGTTAATTATAGATTAAAATTCGCGAATTTTAAACTATAATTAACTTGTTATTTTACTTAATATTCTTTTTTTTTTTAGTGTCTTACTTTTTAATGTTTTAATTCGGCGTTCAACATATTTTTAAGCTGATTTCCGTCTCTTTATTTTAGGGATACGATTGTTAAAAATATTGTTAGTGGTAGTTTTTTAACTAAAATATAATATATATATATATATATATATATATATATATATATATATATATATATATATATATATATATATATATATATATATATATATATATATATATATATATATTGTGTGTGTGTGTTGTGTGTGTGTGTGTGTGTGTGTGTGTGTGTGTGTATGAGTGAACGCGGGTGAATAAGTAAATGTACAAAATAAATTTATGACACCAACCAACAAAAAAAAAGAAAAAATTATAATAATAATAATAAAAAAAAAAAATAGTCCCGAAAAAAAACGTGGCGGATTTTCACCCTTGAATTCGCCATAAAGATACGCCAACCGATTAACGCAAGCAATTACGAAGACGATCTAATTTCAGCAATTGTTCTACTTACAAAAACTAAACGAACCACTTTTTCTCTCATTTTGCTCCGTCTTTACAAGTAGCAAGGTCAAATATGCAATATAAAAGTAACAATAATATAATAATATAATATAATATATATATATATATATATATATATATAATATATATATATATATATATATATATATATATATATATATATATATATATATATATATATATATATATATATATATATTATATATATATATATATATTATATATTATATATATATATTACACATCACCACCGCTCACGGGCATAGCCCTATTCAAGGAGGGGGTGCTATATATATATATATATATATATATATATATATATATTATATATATATATATATATATATATATATATATATATATATATATATATATATATATATATATATATATATATATATATATATATATATATATATGTACTTACTATTTTATGCATTTTATTTGTTGATATTTTCCAGGAGAATTCCCCTAACATGAAATCACAAAATGTTCGCAGAAGTAAAAAATTTTCGCGGAATTTCAAACTTTTTCTTGGAATCGATGAAGAAAATTCCGTCAGTTATTTTTCTTTATCAAAAAAATAATCCCACAACCTTTGAATAAAAACTAAATTTCCTTACTACATATTTCTATTGGGATTATCTGTCTGTTAGAGTTTACATGTGTATACATTTCTAGTTAATAACATACACTATGTTTTTTTAATTAACAGATATGTTAAAAGATATTAATATTTAGAAAAAAATTTCAAGAACGGAAGTTAGTTAATACAGAAAAGTATTATTTATGTTTTTATACATCATATATAATTATAGGATTTCATACATGTAAATAGTATTTTTGTTATTAATTTTCAGGCCAAAAGAAGCTAAGAAATGCCAAAAAGAGGCTAAATCCGCTTCTGAATTTCCGTTATTATTCGAATTTGTTCGTACATTTAAAAGGGAAAGTTATATTAAGGTTGGTGTAGCCTACGCATGGCTTAGTCCGACCAATGAGCGTAAAGATAACGGTCCTCAAACACGTCCAGACTAGTTCATGTGGAGTAACAATGATAATAATAATAATAATACTTTCTCATATAAGAAAGGAATAAGAGGAAGAGTCGTGCATCCAATACTGTCTGAATTTCAATTGTGCATTTTATCTCTTGCCTCGCCAATAAAAAAAAAAAAAAAAAAAAAAAAAAAAATTAAAAAAAGAAAAAAAAATAAAAAATCCCCGAACAAGAAGATCGAGTATTAAGGTTTTATACTTTCACTTTATAACTTGTATGTGTTTATTTTTCAATTTCGTGCAATTTATTATTATTATTATTATTATTATTATTATTATTATTATTATTATTATTATTATTATTATGTGTCCTTATTTTAATGTATATATAAGTTGCGTTTTCTGTTACTTAATTAAATAATTTTTATTTATTTTTTATTTTGCACAGTTTTATGAGTTATTTTATAAATTTCCACATAATAAGAATTATTTTTTTCATAAATAAAAACACTGATAATAATAAACAAAAGCTTGCGCTAAATATTTTAATATTTATAAATATTTTTCAAAGTGACAATTTAATTATGATTTTATATTATATTTTCATTTATTATTATAACTATATTCAAAACACAGAATAATTATTCTTATCTGAGTTTAAATATATTGTTCCTCCTTCCTCACGTGTTTGCACGAGCTAAAGGCAGACAATTTATAAACGTCCTTTCCTCACATCAAACCACGCCCGACTGATTGTCTGATGCTCTTCCCTAGACACTCCTTTCCAAACTAAATAACTTTTGAGGCATTTACCATTCCTTTTAACCTTCTATAATTTCTATAATAGCTTTTATATCTAGAGAGGGGACGTCCCTTTTCCCCTATAATAAAATTCTTCTCTTCAAAATCCCCATACGAGTGAAATTTAGCGTTCGCTTTGGATTGACGCAATGAATAATTATAGTCGGAATATCATCATATGTCGGGAACGTCGTCTGCGTGGGTGTTAATGGAACGTGCAAAACACTTTATTCATCCTCGCCAAGGGTGAGCCGATGGATAACAATGATGGGTGTCATTTGATACTATTCATTTTGAAAGAGAAATGAGTTATTGATAGAAATTTTGGGATTTTAAATAATAAAATATGACTAATCTCTCTCTCTCTCTCTCTCTCTCTCTCTCTCTCTCTCTCTCTCTCTCTCTCTCTCTCTCTCTCTCTCTTTTCTCTCATCTCTCTCTCTCATTAATCTCTTTATATATATATATATATATATATATATATATATATATATATATATATATATATATATATATATATATATATATATATATATATATATATATATATATATATATATATATATATATATATATATATATATATATATATATATATATATATATATATAGCAATTAAAAAAAAACACTAAAATAAGTGCTTATTTATATGTAAAACATTAAAACAACATTAAAACAATTTTAAAGCACGATAAGGACAACGTTTCAGCCCCGAAACACAGGGCCCTCATCAGGTCCAGCTTGATAAGCAGACAGTCTGCTTATCAAGCTGGACCTGATAAGGGTTCTGTGTTCCGGGGCTGAAACGTTGTACTTATTGTGTTTTTTAAGTTGTTTTAATGCTTATATATATATATATATATATATATATATATATATATATATATATATATATATATATATATATATATATATATATATATATATATATATATATATATATATATATATATATATATATATATATATATATATATATATATATATATATATATATATATATATATATATATACTATATATATATATATATATATATAATATATATATATATAATTTTATTTTAAATTTTTTTTTTATTTAAACACTTAAAGAGTCAAAATATATTCAAGTCCGTAAGAGTGATAGAAATTTTTATGATTTTTATCAAATATTTTGTGAGTGAGAAGAAAAATAAATTTTTTAAAAAATTTTATTTATATGATTTTTTATTTATTTATTTATATTTTTATTTTGTTTATATTTTTATTTTTTTAAATTTTTTTTAGCTTATGGCTCATATTTTGTGTTCTTTTGTCACATTCAAATTCAAAGGTCAGAAAACGAAGATTAGCAAACACAGTCTCTCTTTCTGTTTTTTTAACAAGTTTTACGCTATAATTAGCATAAACAAACGTACACACACACAGAAACAGAAACTGCTTAAAATGAGCACTTTACACTCCTCTTTTCGTCGTGTCTCTAAAGAGGACTTTTTGTTCTTCAATTTGAACACTATTTTATCTTTCAAATTAAGACCCTCTGAATCTTCATCATGAACACCCGATTTCTCAATATGACTACCTTATTTAGAGATTATTTTCTTTCATTTTGAGGACTTACTTTTCGGCACTTGTAAACATTGAATCCTCAATCAGAAAACCCTAAAAATATTCATTTAGAAATTTAAATTACCCTTTACAAACACCGCCAAATAACGACCTAAAACTCATCTCTCTGTTCCTCATTTTGAGCAAGCATATATATATATATATATATATATATATATATATATATATATATATATATATATATATATATATATATATATATATATATATATATATATATATATATATATATATATATATATATATATATATAGGAGTGTTGTTCGCCCAAGAGGTGGTTCCATTCATGCAGCTCTCCTTGAAAAGGTGGAGTTTAGGGCTTTTCGTCATATCAACTCTCCTGCTCTCTCTAATTCCTTCCAATCTTATTCTGTCTGTCGAATTTTTGCGTTAGTCTCCCTAGAGTATCGCTATTACAATGGATACTGCTCTTCTGAACTCTCTCGTCGTATATCTCCTCCATTGAGAAGGGGTAGTGCGACACGTCTCTCTACACAGTATCATCCTTTCTGTGTCCAACTCTCTGACCCCAGACTTAACCGCTATGCTAAATCTTACATGTACTCCACTGGTTAAATATGAATCACACAGCCTTCATCTATTTTCCCAACTTCCTATGACTTACACACCTTCAAACGTCCGTGTATCGGGACATGTCGGCCTCTAATTTGACCAAAATTCTGATTTTCTCCCAAACTCTAGTGGAGATTTTAGTAGGCCTCTGGCTTTTGCCCACCAGAGGTGAAATATATATATATATATATATATATATATATATATATATATATATATATATATATATATATATATATATATATATATATATATATATATATATATATATATATATATATATATATATATATATATATATATATATATATATATATATATAGTAATAAAACCACAGAAATCGCAGAGTGAAATTTTTCTAATTATAAAGTCTGCTATTGGGGATTCGAAACCTTGACCTCTAAGCTGGTAAGACAGAGAGCTACCTCTGTACCATGACAGCTCAAAAGGAAATCGCACTGAGATAACTCATGAACGCCCGACTGCTCTCGGATACAGGGTAACATTTCAGTTACTGTCCCCTTCAAACACAGAAAACATTGGAAGTAATAAAGCTACATAAACCATAAAGTGAAATTTTTAATAATAATAATAATAATAATAATAATAATAATAATAATAATAATAATATATAATAATAATAATAATAATAATAATAATAAATAATAATAATAATAATAATAATAATGATTTAAATAATAATATAATATATTAATAATAATAATAATAATAATAATAATAATAATAATAATAATAATAATAATAATAATAATAATAATAATAATAATAATGGTTATTATAATAATAATAATAATATTATTATTATTATTATTATTATTATTATTATTATTATTATTATTATTATTATTATTATTATTATTATTATTATTATTATTATTATTATTATTATTATAATGGATGGTTACTCGTCAATTACTTCTTTTGAATGGAAGGACAAGGAAGCCATCTGTAAGTAGCACCACCAAATTAATTAATTACATTCATTACAAAAAAAGCTAATTTAATTATCACTTACTCAATTTGCATTTATATATATATATATATATATATATATATATATATATATATATATATATATATATATATATATATATATATATATATATATATATATATATATATATATATATATATATATATATATATATATATATATATATATATATATATATATATATATATATATATATATATATATATATATATATATATAGCCAGAGTTCTGATATCTATCAGAGCTGAGATAAAATGAAGAGTCAGGGTCAAATGTCAAATTAAAGGCCGGCATATCCCGAAACACTTCATCTGAAAGTGTGCAAATCAAATGAAGGTGGGAAAATAGATTCAAGGAATGTGTTTCATACAATCTCAGCGGAGTACATGTAAGATTGAGCATAGCAGTGAAGTCTGAGGTGAAAGATTTTTTCAGAAAAATTGAAAGTGTTCTGTAGAAAGACGAGTCTCACGAGACCTTCTCAATGGGTGGATACGCGACTGTGAATTTTGAAGGGCAGTGCCCCTTGTAATATCAATAGCGTAGAGAGAGAGAGAGAGAGAGAGAGAGAGAGAGAGAGAGAGAGAGAGAAAGTGAAAGAAAAGAGAAAGAAAAAAAAGACAAAGAAATAGAGAGGAGAAAGTTAGTGAAAAAAAAAGCTTATAAAATAAAATTTATATATTTTAATATATTTTTATATATATTTAATAAAATTTAAAAAAAAAATAATATAATATATATATATATATATATATATATATATATATATATATATATATATATATATATATATATATATATATATATATATATATATATATATATATATATATATATATATATATATATATATATATATATATCTTGCAATAATTGAGAAGGGCGGGCACCAAACAAAGAATGAACTTTAATAAAAGTGTTGAACCAAAGAAAGGAAAAGAAGGGTTCAATTTTTAACCACTAACGTAACCATTTAAAAGCAATCTTGTTAGTGATTTATTCGTAGTACAGTGTATTGGATAGTATATATATATATATATATATATATATATATATATATATATATATATATATATATATAATATATATATATATATATATATATATATATATATATATATATATATATATATATATATATATATATATATATATATATATATATATATATATATATATATATATATATATATATATATATATATATATAATATATATATATATATATATATATATATATATATATATAATATATAATATATATATATATATATATATATATATATATATATATATATATATATATATATATATATATATATATATATATATATATATATATATATAGATAGAAATAGATATAGATAGATAGATAGTTAGATAGATAGATAGATAAATAGAGAGAGAGAGAGAGATCATTAAAATTTCGTTATTTTAAAAAATTTAAAATATTAAAGCAATAAAAAATGCACAAAAAAATATATTCGAAAAGGTTTGGAGGTCCAAAGCTGACCTTCCTTTTCAACTGAGAATGAAAAATGACAAAATTTAAAAGAAAAATGAAAAGAAGTTCGCTATGGTAGTTAAAACCAATTCTTATAACAAAGTTTTTTTCCTTCTTGTATTTAATTTAGTTATTTTCTATTTTCAGTTGAAAAAGAAGGTCAGGTTTGGGCCTCAAAGATTTTAAAATTTTTTATTTTTATTTTACATAGTTATAATTATTTTAATGTTTTAAGTTTTTTAAAACAAAGTAATTTTAACGATCTTCATTATTATGTGCAGTGATTGCAATTTAACTCTCTCTCTCTCTCTCTCTCTCTCTCTCTCTCTCTCTATATATATATATATATATATATATATATATATATATATATATATATATATATATATATATATATATATATATATATATATATATATATATATATATATATATATATATATATATATATATATATATATATATATATAGTATATATATATATATATATATATATATATATATATATATATATATATATATATATATATATATATATATATTTTTTTACTTACAACCTTTCCCACAATCGTGGGGTGGTATCTATCGCAGGCCACATCCATCCAAACACTCACCTCTTCACCAATCTTTTCCATTCATTCCTATCCTCTGTCAACCGCACACCCTCCTCCCAATTCAACCCTCTTTCCCTTAACAGCTCCTTGACATTACTCATCCAACTTCCCCTCCGTCTCCCCCTATCTCTTACACCCTCCACTTCTGAAACAAATACCTTTTTAGCCATTCTTTCTTTATTCATCGTACAAACATGTCCAAACATCTCAGCATACTTTGTTCAGCTCTCTCAACCAAGCTCTTTCTCCATCCACACATTTCTTTTATTCTAACATTCCTGACTCTATCTCTTCTAACAACTCCACAAATCGCTCTTAGACCTTTCATTTCGAAAACTTTTATTTTTTCCTCTTTCTAGCGTTCAACTTCCATACTTCACTCCCATACATAACCACCGGTATACAGCATCCTTCAAACATTCTCACCTTCACCTCCCTTGGTAACCTTCCTCTATTCCAAATATCCCTCAAACCACCTAACACCTTCTCCCCTTCTCTTATTCTATGACCAACTTCATCACTCATACTTACATCAGCCTCTCCAAAAATCACCCCCAGATACTTAAATACAGTGACTATCTCCAATTTCTCCCTACCTACTTTAATTTGTAAATCATCTCCCTCAACCACACCCCTCTCCCTCTCTTCCCCATTTTTCATCCACAGCACTTTACTCTTACCCGCATTTAATCTTAAGCCCAAATCATCACAACCCTTTACAAACTCATCCACCAACACTTTCAAATTTTCATGTGTTTCAGCCAAAAGTACCACATCATCCGCATACATCAACACATTTGCATCCCACATACCATCATGTTCCCTCATTCTCACCCCTTTCCCTACCCTATCCATTTTACAAACCCCTTTATTAATAAATAAATTAAATAACCCAGGAGACATTACACAACCCTGTCTCAGACCATTATTTACATAAAAAAACTCAGTTTCCCTTCTGTTCACTCTCACACATGCTCTGCTATTCCGATATAAAGCTCTAATACCTCCCTGTACTTTCTCCTCAATATCATACTCATTCAGGACCTCCCACAGTTTATTCCTGTCTACCCTATCGTAAGCTTTTTCCAGGTCCATAAAGCACATAAACACATCCTTCTTTTTATCTCTACTTTTCTCTTCAATCATTCTTAATGTAAAAACCTGATCCATACAACCCCTTCCTTCTCTGAAACCTCCTTGTTCCTCTCCTATTAACCCATCCATTCCTACCCTATTCAGTAAAATTCTTCCATACACTTTCCCACAACGCTAAGTAAACTTATCCCCCTATAACTCCCACACTCAAACTTATCACCCTTACCTTTATACAAAGGAACCACACATGCATCCTGCCAATCTTGTGGTACCACACCCGTTGACAAACATAAATTAAATAGTCTTAACATCCATTCTACCACACTCACACCCCCTTCCAGCAGCATCTCCCCACTTATTCCATCCAAACCCGTAGATTTACCTCTTTTCACTTTCCTCAAAGCTTTACCTATTTCTTCTATAAGGATTCCCCCCTCAGACTCATCCACCATCCCTCCCCTATCCCTCATCACATCCACACTCCTACCTCCCCTCACATTTAACAACCTACTAAAATACTCCATCCATCTTGCTCCAACCTCCCTTTCTTCCTTGTCTTATTTCTCCGTCTAAGCCCTTTATCCCCCCTCCTCTCACCTCCCCTTTATTCCTTACCTTATTCACCTCCTTCCAAAACATCTTATTCCTTTCTCTAAATCCCTCCACTATTTTATTACCCATTTTACATCTGCTCTTTCTTTCGCTCTTCTTACCTCTCTTTTAGCAATCCTCTTTTTATCTTTATAAGCCTCCCATTCCTCTATCCTATTTGTACCCATAAATTTTTCAAAAGCTATCTTTTTATTCCTCACAGCAATACTCACCTCCTCACACCACCATTCGCTTCCTTTTCTTTTACACCTCCCTCCCACCCTTCTTATCCCACTAACATTTTTTGCACTTTCTACCAAAGATTCCCTTAACCTTCCCCATTTATATATATATATATATATATATATATATATATATATATATATATATATATATATATATATATATATATATATATATATATATATATATATATATATATATATATATATATATATATATATATATGTATGTGTGTGTGTGTGTGTGTGTGTATGTGTTGTGTATGTGTTGCATGTATGTATGTATGCATGTATGTATGTATGTATGTATGTATGTATGTATGTATGTATGTATGTATGTATGTATGTATGTATGTATGTGTATATGTATATTATGTTAGTTGTAACTGAAAAAAAGGGTATAAAGCATCACTTCTTCATCAGATGAGTCAATTACAAAATAACTGGAAAAGAAAATTAACAGCAATTCATAAGATAGTAAGTAATCCTTTATTTTTCTTTAAGGGTAACCAAAATTTTGTTAAAGAAGTGAATAAAATGAAGAGTGGCTCCTTTTAACAAAAAGTTTATTACCAATTCTTCAAAAGATAAATGTAAATGTGGCACTCATTCTATCACCTCAATGGCATTAAAAAAAATCAATAGAATATTTTAACCTCTGAGATATTGAATCATTCCAATAATAGTTAATTTGCAATATTCACAGTTGGTATAATATAAAATTTATTTCATATCCCATTTAGTTTATCGATCTTCTTGACTTTGTCAACTTTAAC
>SEYY01000311.1:111591-119091 GCA_009176605.1 Armadillidium nasatum
AAGAGTGGGGAACAGAACAGAACCCATAAAAATACTATTATTGATAGAATTAAAGAAAGAATGGTGACCATAACATCCACCAGTCGGAACGGAAATAAAGGAGATCACAGAGAGAAGGAAAGATACCGAATGAGGAAAGTTTAGTAATAAAATTTCTGTGAAAATTTCTATTGAAATCTTTCGATCGTGTCAAGCACCACAACAAAAGACTTGTCGAAAATCGAAGAGCAGAGGGATCAAATGACAGAGAGAATGGAAAGAAGATCACCAGAAGAGCGTTCCTTATGAAAACCAAACTGGATATCTGATATAAGGTTTAGAAGATTTAAAACTTTTCAAACCTTCTCGATAAGGATATATTCGAAAACTAAATTCTTAATAACTTGGAACGATAGCAAGTGGGTTGAGAGGTGTTTCTCTTGTTTCTGCACAGTTTGAATGACCACACGCTTTCAGACTAAGTAAAAGTTTGAATTTGATAGTCAGAGACTACGAAACGATCTATCAAGGCAAGATCCGACAATCTTTTCTTCAAAGCACATGTTTTGAAGATTATAGTAGGGATAAAATCAGGAATGTACTTATTCTTAGAGTTAAGTTTAGAGAGAGTACAAATATTATTTTTAGAGGAAATAGTAAAATTAGGCATAAATGAATTGGAAGAATGTAGATATAGGGGAATACTCCCGAATCTTCTAAAGTGGGATTAAAGGCTAAGTTTTGAGAGAAAAGTTCAATTTTAGCAGTAGGTTAGTATTGCCATTGGAAGAAACAAGAAGAGGTAAAAAGGAGAACAAAGTTAGAGTTAACATAATTTGGAAAAGGTCAGAAAGATCGGAGGGTAAAGGAATCAAAAAAGAAGATAGGTTTTTATTATCTCGAAGAATAGATTATTCACGATTCTCAGATAAATTGTAAGAGTTACAGGTTTCTGGAATTTGAAGACTCCACTGAACCTACTCCGGATTCCAAGCTCTGAAGTCCTAAGAAATCCTTGATCCATGCTACAGAGATCTTTAAAATCATAAGCTCCATCTTTTCAGAGTTAAACGAAAAATGGTAACAGTTAAGCTCTAACTAAAGGGCTTCTGAACTTGAGCTGAGCCTACTCTAGTCTGCCGCCAGCAAGTGAATTCTTTAATTGAAAGTTACAGATTTTTAAATTAGCAAGTCTTTTTCTCGTCATACTCTTTGCAGGTTACTTTTACTGCAATGTTTACAGTTCTGAGCTTTACTTACTGCATATTCGTATTACATTGCTTACTGTCATGAATATTACGATTATTTAGTATGCTATTGTAAGATAAATTCAAAACGTAATGTACGTTTGTGTCTGCAGCCCGGCAGTCCCTATGGTAAAGCAGCCAGCATTTATATATATATATATATATATATATATATATATATATATATATATATATATATATATATATATATATATATATATATATATATATATATATATATATATATATATATATATATATATATATATATATATATATATATATATATATATATATATATATATATATATATATATATATATATATATATATATATATATATATATATATATATATATATATATATATATATATATATATATATATATATATATATATATATATATATATATATATATATATATATATATATATATATATATATATATATATATATATATATATATATATATATATATATATATATATATATATATATATATATATATATATATATATATATATATATATATATATATATATATATATATATATATATATATATATATATATATATATATATATATATATATAAATATATATATATATATATATATATATATATATATATATATATATATATATATATATATATATATATATATATATATATATATATATATATATATATATATATATATATATATATATATATATATATATATATATATATATATATATATATATATATATATATATATATATATATATATATATATATATATATATATAGTTAGTCCTTTTATATCGTTTTCTGCATCAACTGTTAAAAGAACGTAATTTGAAGGATTACTTAAAACTTTTCAAATTTTAAATCTATAAATAAAAAAATAATAAATTGAGAAATTATTACAAAACAATAATAAAAAACATATAAAATAATATATATAAATAATTAATCTAAAAAGTTTCCATCTCTAATACAATAGATAAAGCCTACGAATGCTCCTTCAGTATTAATATTATAACTACGCAATTTTAAGCGTTCTTTTCTATTTTTCAAACATTTGATGATGTCAAATCAAATATACGACCATGTTATACGACTATGTCATTACCTATTAGTATATTACAGGGATGGGGAAATCATGAAAACTTTATTTGTTTCGGAAATATGATTTTTAATTACATATTATTTTCATTTATTTTCATTCTTACCTAAAACTCCGGACTGCCATGTTCTTACCTAAATTTGAATTCCCTTCTTTTTTTTAAAAAAAAAAAAAAAAAAAAAAAAAAACTAAATTTAAAAAATAAATTATTTCTTTGCATCATATATATATATATATTATATATATATATATATATATATATATATATATATATATATATATATATATATATATATATATATATATATATATATATATATATATATATATATATATATATATATATATATATATATATATATATATATATATATAAAGGGTGGTTAAATTTTAAGGGCCGATGTTGATTTTGAATAAAACACAAATTACTTAGGAATTTATTGTCATTTCTTTTTATTATGATAATATGGTATGGTTCAATTATGTATGGAAACAAAATATCGGCCAAATGGCCGCCGCGACCTCGGCGGCACACCTTCCATCCGATGGTCCAAATTTTCGATGACGCTGAGGCATAATTGGGGTTCTATGCCGTTAATGTGCCGAATTATCTCATCCTTTAGCTCTTGAATTGTTGCTGGCTTATCGACGTACACCTTTTCTTTCAAATAACCCCAAAGAAAGAAGTCCAACGGTGTCAAATCACATGATCTTGGCGGCCAATTGACATCGCCACCACGTGAGATAACACGGCCATTGAATTTGTCGCGCAAAATAGCCATTGTTTCGTTAGCTGTGTGGCAAGTGGCACCGTCCTGTTGAAACCACATATCGTCCACATCCATACCTTCCAATTCGTGCCATAAAAAGTTCGCTATCATATCACGATAGCGAACACCATTCACAGTAACTGCCTGACCGGCCTCATTTTGGAAAAAATACGGCCCGATGATGCCGCCAGCCCATAAACCACACCAAACAGTCACTCTTTGTGGGTGCATTGGTTTTTCGACAATCACTCTTGGATTAGCATTCGCCCAAATGCGGCAATTCTGCTTATTGACGAATCCACTGAGGTGAAAATGTGCCTCATCACTGAAGATGATTTTCCTCGAAAATTGATCATCCACTGTTGCCATTTCTTGCCACCATTCTGACCATTGACGACGTTTTGTATGGTCAAGAGGCTTTAGTTCTTGAGTCAATTGCACCTTGTAAGCGTTTAAATGCAAGTCTTTATGCATAATGTTCATCAACGACGAGCGTGAGAGGTGCAATTGTTGGGCACGACGACGAGTTGAAGTGGATGGCTCCTCAGCCACACTATCGCGAACAGCAGCAATATTTTCTGCAGTACGAGCTGTACGAGCATGCACTGGTCTTTTCAAATCTCCTACAGACCCGGTTTGCTCAAATTTTTTCACGATTTTTCCGATTGTACGCACATTTGGACGATTAAATTGACCAAAAAAATCACGAAGTGCACGATATGCATTTTGATTTGAACGCCCATTTTCATAATAAGCCTGAATAACTTTAACACGTTGCTCCATTGTGTATCTTTCCATGGTTCAAATTGAGTAAGTCTGAAATTGAAAAAAGTCAAATGAAATGCAGTAAAAAACTTGACGTTTAGGTGTGGTTCACATTCAACATCGGCCCATACAATTTAACCACCCTTTATATATATATATATATATATATATATATATATATATATATATATATATATATATATATATATATATATATATATATATATATATATATATATATATATATATATATATATATATATATATATATATATATATATATATATATATATATATATATATATATATATATATATATATATATATATATATATATATATATATATATATATATATATATATATATTATCTGATAGTACTAGGGAAGAAATTGGTATGCTTCTGGCCTTTGCCCAGCTGAGGTATATATATATATATATTATATATATATATATATATATATATATATATATAATATATATATATATATATATAATATATATATATATATATATATATATATATATATATATATATATATATATATATACTGTTATAAAATTTTGTTAGAAAGCTTTAAGAAAATCTTAAATTTTTTTCCTATTTTAAGAATAAAAACCTGCTGATGGATCTTCAGAGACAAAGATATTTGAGCTAAAAATATGATAACATATTTTCGAAAAGAAAGAAAAATGGCAACAATATTACATAATATTGCTCACAGATGTAGTAGAGTGTCATTATTCTCAAGAGGTCAGAAAAATAATCTCTCCTCTTCTTATTTTGTTTCTTCCACAATTCATTCAACCTTCAGTTTTTAATATTAAAAAAATTTCAAGACTTTGATTGTTTATATGCACTGATTGATAGGATAACGAGTTTGGTAATTTTAAAATTTACAATAATCTTGTAAATTTCGGTAATTCACGTCGACTGGTTAACTGTTTTCAGTGGGGGGAATTCCAAAAGATTTCTTACAATCAGTTTGAGAGTCCCGCAATATATCATTATCAACATTTTTTATTTTGGATTTTCTATATCGTTTTCCAAATTTTTAAAATTAGTGAGGTTAAACCTACTAAATCTTTAATTCTATAAACACTCGATTATACCTTTCGGCACAACGTCAAAAAATTCTTCAACTACCTCACTTCACTCGCTAAACCAGCAGACTCTTAAATACTTTAAAAAACCTTCCTTTTAAAAAAATACTCTTAATAAATAAGAATTTTCGAAGAATTTATTTAACAATTTCAAATTTATGATGATAAAAGATTTGAAATAATAATCTGCTTTAACAAACTTTTAATTTCTTTCCGAGAAAATTTTTTAATTTTTAAATTAAAAATATAAAAGGGTTACTCCTTATATAACATTTTCTAAAACTGTAGAAGAGAATGCGTTAAACTTGGGTAACAAAAAAAAAAAAATATATATATATATATATATATATATATATATATATTATATATATTATATATATATATATATATATATATATATATATATATATATATATATATATATATATATATATATATATATATATATATATATATATATATATATATATATATATATATATATCCCAAGAAAATATGAAAAATGCAACTTTTTTCCTCAATAAAATAAAAACAAACGGTTTACATTAAAGAACATAAAATAAATATGAAAGTTTAACATTTAACCACATAAAATATTAAACACAAGCTTTCGAAAGACATATCAAGTCTTCCATCTTTCAGGTGTTTAACAAGTAAAAAAATTTTAAAAAGTCAAAAGTTGAAATATCAGAACCTATTACGTCACACTATTTAAACCAAGCAGAAATTTATTTAATAAGTTATTCTTCTTCAAAATTAACCCGTTTAAGAAAATCATCCAAAGGTGGATTCTCATTTATATTAAAATTCTTAATATTTTTTATACATGTGTTTTCTATGAATTTTTTTCTGTTGATTTCACTGACCCTGAGCATCATCTATTCCGCATTCTTCAAATTTATTCTATGATCTTTATTAGTTTGATGGCGATGTAGAGAAGAGTTCTGGTCTCCAACACTTAAAGCACATCTGCGCTGGTTCATTGGTTACATTCTTTTATCAAAGTTCCGATGGTTTCCCCAACATACACCTCATAACATATTTTATACGGGATCTTATATACCCAACAAGCCTGTAGTCAGAACAAACTTTGAGAGGAGGTGGGAGGGTCAAACGATTTTGTAGGACGGGGAATATATATATATATATATATATATATATATATATATTATATATATATATATATATATAATATATATATATATATATATATATATATATATATATATATATATATATATATATATATATATATCAATTTCATATTATTTTCATTTACTATTCACTTATTTTTACTATTCTGAAGAAAAATAAGCATCATTAAGCGAATATAATTGCCCTTAAAGTTAAAATTTAGATTTGATGTGGGAGGAGAATATACAGCACTGACTACCAGCAAAGAATACGAACAGTATATCAGTAATGAAATCGAATAACAGTTTTGTTGTCGTAAATTATGATGTAAGTTACTAATTTAAAATTCAAATAAATGAAGTTAAAAAGAGAAGAAACCCTACTATGATTATGGTGGTGACGTCACCCAGATAAAGGAAAAGGTTGCTAGATTTAAATTAATTGACCAATCACAGACTGAAGTTGTAGTTGTTTAAAAATCAAGTCAACGTCTGCCGTTAAATAGAATTTTATAACATCATATTACATTAATTATTAATTAATGTATTTATACTTTTCTTGCAACTACCACTCTTCATTTCAGTTCACACATGATATTTGGAGAGGAAAGAGTTACGGACGAAATACTCGTAGAAATATACGAAGGGACTTTACCCCTTGTATGAAAATGATTAAAATAGGAGTTATCCTTCAAAAATTTGATGAAAATGAACATTTTAGGTTTTTATCGATATTTTCATATATGTAATACTAATATATTTTAACTTTATGAATTATATGTAATTATTACTCTGCTATTGCATAAGTATTATCACATTATATTGAAGAAAATTCTATAAAAATTGCTTCTCTGAAACGTATCGAATTTTCATTTTGACAAAATACACATTATTGTTCTCTTTATTGAAAACGATTTAATTTTTTTTAAAAAAAACCTTCTTTTGTACAATAAATTTAATCTCAAATACTACTAAATTATCTTATTTAGCAGTAAAAATAAAAATAACAAATAAGTTTTTATCTGGTTTGGCCTTTTAGGGTCCTAAATATCCTAAAATATTGTGCGTGAACAGCTAGGAACAAGCTGAACCTTCATAAAAGTGATAAAACGTGAAAGTTTTAAGCTAATTAGCAAATATTCCTTTGAAAAAGGAGTCTCTTTCCTCCCTTTGATTGGAAACATTGGTAATGCTAAGTAATTTTTACATAAAATCCGTTTCTCAAAAGGGAACCAAAACATCTCCGAATATAGCAATTCTTTTTTGTTTTTGCTTTAAATTTCTAAAATGTCAGTAGAACTCCCCAGGACGGGCAAAGATAATTCCAAGATAATTCCCTTCCTGGCCTCCCTCTGGCTAAGGGCCTGATATCCCGGTTTTCATATCTACAG
>SEYY01000312.1:5000-23003 GCA_009176605.1 Armadillidium nasatum
AATGTTCATCTTTGTGCTTTGATTCTAGATGCCCCCATAAAGATTTGGTTGAAAAGTTTTTACTTGTAGCACCTGGAGGTCCTCTTCTAATTTTCTGACTGCAGATGTTACATTTAGCTATTTCGAGCCTATCCTGAAACATTGTAAAGTACTCCCATACTGCTGAAGCTTATCTTTTAAATATGTTGACTGAAGTATAAACAAAATAATAATTTTGAAATAATGTAGCTAATTGATACAAGTTTGATACATAGCAATAAAATAACAATAATATGTATAAATACAGGTTATATTGATAATTTTATATCTTACATTTTTTCAAACTTTCCCTTAGGGTCTTATAGGTAAATCTGTTGAATTACTATTATGAATCAAAAAAAAAAAAAAAAAAAAAATTTTTAATTTTTGTACTTTTAATTACACAAAATCTGTAATTTTCTGAAATTTTTTTCGGAGAAAATGCATATGATCATTAATTTAAGTGAATTTTGGCTATTCTACGCCTTCTTATAATTAAATGAACCTCAATTAAATTTATATCTAATTTTTAACTTAAAATTTAAGTGCTTTTTGATCTTTTTACAAATTTTAAGCAGCCCCGGCCAGAACCCCGGTCCCTATATATATATATTATATATATATATATATATATATATATATATATATATATATATATATATATATATATATATATATATATATATATATATATATATATTATTAGAGTGACCGCAACTGCGGATATCCGCATCATTTTCCAATATCCGCATCCACGGATATCCGCAATTGGATATCCGCAACCGCATCCGCATTCGCGGATAGTAAAAAAAATATAAAAAAAGCACTTGTAGATGTAGATTGCTTTGCACACCAAACTCAGATAGTAGTTAAAAATTCCATTATGAGTCAAAAATGTGTATCCGATTTAATAACCAAAATGTAGGTTAATTGCTACGCATTTCAATCACTCCGTTGTAGCCCAAAATGAGCTGAAGAAAATACAAACAAGATTAAATGTTCGTCCACTTTCTGTCATGCAAGATATTCAAACACGCTGGAATAGTAGTTTGCATATGCTTGAGAGGATGAGCGAAATTAATGAGGCCATTTGCCTTTATGCTTCAAGCAGCACAAAAATAAAGCCTCTAACAGCTGACGAAAATGACATTTTTAAATAATTGTATTAATATCCTTAAGCCTTTTGAAGAATTAACAAAGACTATAAGTTCAGCTGAATCATGTTTGTCAGATGTGATACCACTTGTTTCAACATTGAAAGTTGTGTTAAATGTTATTAAGTCTAAGGGAGTTTCAAGGATGACTGAAACATTAATGAAGGAGGTGAACGACAAATTTGAAAACCTGGAAAATGATGATGCTTATACAATTGCAACCTTTTTAGATCCTAGGTACAAAACAAAATTTTTTAAACCACTTGTTTCTCAGAATGTTAAAATCAAATTAGGATGCTTATGCGATGAGATGATAGAAACAGCTAAAATAGCGCCTTTTTCAAGAAAAAGCAAAAGCTCTCAGATACAAAAGAAACAAAATCTGTTAGCTTAAGCATTGCTAAATCAATGAAAGATCTTCTAGCTTCCAGCAGAGATGAAGAATCACAGTCAGAAGTGTCAAAGGATACAATTTCGATTATTGAAAACCATCTAAAACTCCCACGTTTGGAGGCAGATAAAGACCAACTGGTTTGGTGGAGAGATAATTGCAAAAGTTTCCCTTTTCTTGCTGAGCTGGCAAGGACTTATTTAGCATGTCCTTCAACTAGTGTTGCTAGTGAGCGTCTTTTCAGTGGAGCAGGCCTCATTTACGACGAAAAGCGAACCAAACTTTCACCTGAAAGAGCCCCAAAAGCTTTTATTTCTAAAAAATAACTTACCAATTATTAACTTCAAATGGAATATGTGAAACTGTGAAACTGTGAAGTGTGAAGGTAATATTGAATTACTGGCTATATATATATATATATATATATATATATATATATATATATATATATATATATATATATATATATATATATATATATATATATATATATATATATATATATATATATATATATATATATATATATAACCTTTTTCCAAGTGGGTGGAGGTTGGGGAAAGAGTTAGTGGGGTGTTCAAGAGTTGGGTCCCCGTCCCACACCCTGGTAACATAGATTCTGGATATTATATTTAAAATTCCAAGAATCTATGGCAAAAACTCTTAAAAAATTAAACTATCCGCATCCGCATCCGCATCGCGGATATCCGCAATTGGATATCCGCAACCGCATCCGCATTCCGCGGGATAGTAAAAAATTACTATCCAGTCCACCTCATATATATATATATATATATATATATATATATATATATATATATATATATATATATATATATATATATATATATATATATATATATATATATATATATATATATATATATATATATATATATATATATATATATATATATATATATATATATATATATATATATATATATATATATATATATATATATATATATATATATATATATATATATATATATATATATATATATATATATATATATATATATATATATATATATATATATATATATATATATATATATATATGAATAAAGCTAATAAGAAAACCATAACGGACTAACTGAAACTCTCAGATAGAGGGGGTCATGGTCCCCCCTCCCCAAAAAATTTTTTAGTTACGCAAATGATTATGAGTAAAATAATAAAATTACACTGAATAAATATAAATCACAATTAGACAATAGAAAAGAAAAGAAAAACCAATTACAACGTCAGTAAAAAGTAAAAGGAATAACAAACACTTATTTAGACAGGTCTTCGATTTGCTTCTTTCCACATTTAATTAACATTAAGAGACTTCGCTCAAGTTCCTTTACATGCAAAAGAAAATTTTAGCACCAACGCATATCTATATTTTAATTGCTTTCATTGGAAAAAGATGAGACATGATTCACTTAAATGAGTCTTGGGTTACGTTTCGTTCGTTGAGCCGTTGGAATTATTTTGAAAAATTGTGAAATATTATTTTGAAGCACAATCCTTTTTATGTATTGGAGCTAAGTGTTGAGGTTGAATGCGAGGAAGAGGAAAAAGTTTGAGGTTTTCGAAATGAAGAGGGTTGAGTTGTATATAGTGTAGATAGAAGGGATAGAGTTAAGAATTTTAGAATAAAGGATATATGTGTCTGGGGAATGGGTATGGTTTGGAGAGCTAAACAAAACATGCTGAGGTGGTTTGGGCGTGTTTGTATGATAAATGAAAGGAGACTGACTAAAAAGGTGTTTGTATCAAAAGTGGAAGGTGTGAGAGGTAGGTGGGAACATAGAAGAGGTTGGGTGAGTGAGGTCAAAGAGTTATTGAGGGATAAAAGGGTGCGCGATTGACAGAGGACAGGAATGAAAGGAAAAGAGTGGTGAGAGGAGTGAGTGTTGGCAACGGTTGTGGTTTGAGGTAGTCAACACTCCACGATTATGGGAAGGTTATATATATATATATATATATATATATATATATATATATATATATATATATATATATATATATATATATATATATATATATATATATATATATATATATATATATATATATATATATATAAGACACAAGAAAACTTGTATTTGGAATGTCGAAGACCATGTAAAGAAGTAAAGAACCCGAAACGCATATGATTTTGAATAAAGAGTGAGAACCGCTTCTGGAGGGGACAGAAGTAGCGGAAAGATAGAGATTATTTTGAAGAGTTGCCGAATGATCAGGAAGAGGAAGAGGAAATGGAAATAGTGGAGTCACCCTCGAGAGAAATATAAGGACTGGAGGAAATCAGAACGATTCAGCTAGAGGAGGTTAGAGAGAAAATTAAAATGTTAAAAAACTGGAAGAGTACAGGATATGATGGAATGAGTAACGAGTTATTCAAGACCGAGGAAGGAATAACTAAGTGGTTAACACTGACATTGAACAAGGTGTGAGAAGAAGGAATTATACCAACAGAATGGAGGAAAGCAGTAATTTGCCTAGTACATAAAAAGGGAAATAGGAAAAATGTGGAAATTATAGAGGAATTGCGTTGTTAATAGAGGCGAGTAAGGTGTATGAGAGGATCTTGGGGAATAAATTGATGATGAACGTTGAAGATAAAGTTGGAAAATGACAACACTGTTTTAGACAGACTTGATATTCTATATGAAAATGCTGACAGAGGAAAATGTAGAATGAAATAAAAAAGCAAAAAAATGTGACATTCACAGGCATTTAAAAAGCATTCATTCGAAAGGATAAAAAGAGAAAACTGTGGAGAGTATTAGAAGAAACATTGTATAAATTACATGGAAAATTAATAACAGCTCTTAAGAACGTGTACAAAAAACCTATAAGGTTTTAAAAGGAAATTCACAAGGAAGCGTAGAGAACATACGTTAGTATGCGAGAGGATGCGGCAGTTATAACATCAGGAGTTGGGGATTTGCAGGAAGCTGTGAATATGTGTAATGATGTGCTGAACTTAGTTTGCATGAGGATAAACAAAGAGAAAACAGAAGTAATGGTAATAGCAAAGGAGAGAGAAGAGATAGTCGTGAACATAGAGGAAACTAGACTTAAGCAGGCGAATAAGTTTAAATACTTGGGCGTACTTTTTTTTTATATCGATACAATCGATATGTAAGCCTATTTTTTTAAATTTTATTATTATAATAATCATGAATATATTTTTTTATTTTTTAATATATTATTTTAGTAGATGCATAGCACACGAACATTTGTCTACGGGAGGCTCTGCTCCCCGTACCCCCGACCCGTGAGTGATGATGATATATATCTATCGATTTATCGATATTGATTTATTGTGTCGACGATTTGGACGAGTTATAAAAAAAGTTGTCGACCCTTGACCTTACCAAAAAAAAGTTGTCGACGTTTTGGATAAGTGAGAAAATTTTGTTAATGACGTGTCGGCCCTTTGACTTGTCGAATAATTTTCCTGTCAACAATTTGGGGTAATCCTGAATATGATGTATTGTGTCGACTATTTTACTCTAAGAAAACAGTTGTTAAAATTTTTGATAAGATAAATTTTGTTAAAGGCGCGTCAACGATTTAGACGATTTCACTCGTTTTTCAATTTTTCCTGTCGACGATTTGGGCTATTTCCCGTCAATACATTCAAAATGAAAAGTAAAACAGCTGACAAACTTTTTTTGGCATCTGACGAAATCGTGGAGACAATCAAACTGATTGGAAAAATGGTCGACAGATTTTGTGTGAAAAGTGTTGACATTTCACCTGTCGATAATTTGGGCTACGTTCGAAATGATTTCTTAAATTTATAATATCGCTTTTGTCAAACTTTTCCTGTATAAGGAAAGAAGAAAACTTGCTTATGACAACTTTTTATACATAAAAAATTGCACGAATTTCACTAAAATGATGGAATAAGTTTTAATATACTTATTACAGATTTATCAAATTAATAATAACTTTGTGTTCTGAAGATGGATGTTTCGTATATAATCCTTTAAATTTATATGGATGCAAGTGTCTATCTACGATCTGATCCACGTGTGAAAACTTACTGAGGTCTGCTACCCTTATTTATTTGTTTGTTTGTTGTGGATATTGGATGGGGTGGAGGACTGCGAGTTTTTTTTTTTTTTTTTTTTTAACTTTTATGTCACGCGTTTCATAACTCATATAACTGGTCTCATTACGAGATTGATTTTTTTAAATTATATTTTAGTTAAGAAAGTTCATGCGTCAAATTATTTATTTTTCCTTTTCGTGTTTACTTCTTTTACTCCTAAAATCTAAATTACACAAGAACAATAACAATAATTGCATGTGAAATTATCTAATTGGTGGAAGCCAGAGCTATTCTCGCACAAAAAACACACAATCACACACCTACACTCCATATATATATATATATATTATATATTATATATATATATATATATATATATATATATATATATATATATATATATATATATATAATATATATATATATATATATATATATATATATATATATATATAAAAGAAAGTATATTCCAATATTGAAGTTCTCTGCTTCGAAATCGTTTTAGCAACTCGGTTCTTTTCAGGATCCATGCAAGGGTTCTTTTGACCCCTACTGGGACAACAAGGCATTCTTCATGAATGCTTCTGGGCCACAAGCAGAGAGGCTGAGTAGTTAAGTCGATAGATCCTTCTGCATGAACACTGTAGATTGGGACGCTCTTCTCATAGTTAGGCATAATTCAACTTCAAAATCACATTTCGTTATAAGATCACATAATTCTGTATTGAGATCTTTTAACTTAATTAAACAAATATCAAGATTTTAAAAAAAAGGGAAGAAAATTTTTTTGAACCTTTTTGAATAAATGTTACTTTAAAAATATAAATTAATTAAAATAAACAAAAGAACTAATATAAAAATATATACTTTTAATACACATTTTAAGTCTTATAAGCATAATTTCACACTGAAAGAGCACTCAGATATTTTATGTATTTATACACAGGTATATTTATACAGGGTGTTTAAAAATTGTTTGGTCAAATTTGTTTCCTCAACTTTGTAAAAAATATTCTTGTGCTAAGATCCAAAATGCACAGTTCAAATGTTAGAGCGACTGCAAGTTTTTACTAGCTCCAAATTAGGAATATCACATGGTATAATGTATATTGGTAGTTAACCTATCACTGGTATCTATGAATAAATTGTTAGGTTCAGATAAAATCGACACGGCGACATGTCAAGCAATGCACGACTCAATACATTTATGGAAGACCACCAGCAATACTTTATTTTATGTGGATTACATCATAGATTTTGAATGAGAAAAACAATCAATTAATCCTTCGCCACGTGTCGTGCGGAACTAGTACCTATAAAGTGTTGGGAGCGTGTAAACTACCTGTGTACTTACTGCTCTCTCACATACGATCTCATATTATGGAATTTACATTGGGGGAATTTGATGCTATGCATTTTGTGCTTTGACGAAAGAAAGGAAATTCGAATCTGACTTGTCGGTTGTATGCAAAAACCTGTCCGACTAAACGATGTCCGGAGGAGGAAACGTTTGCGATTATCCTCCAGTTTTTCAAGGAAAGTGATACCTTTCGATCATAAATACCGCCTGTGATGCTACAGTACATCCTCACCCTCGAAATGGAGGAGAATGTTCTAGACAACCTAGAACCAGCACAAACTTTCTAGAACATTGCGAGTTTCGTAAGCTACAGTATGGAGAACCCTCCACAATCAGCAACTACTCGTGGATCCAAAGCTGGCGGAACTCCTGGTAGAATTTGGCTCGTTGCTTTGCCTGTACATACTCCCGATTGCAACTCATTGGACAATTTCTTTTGTGATCATATACGACAACTTATGTATTCTATACTAGTTCCTTATGTCGAAGTTCTTCCCTTCCTTATTAACAAGGCTTCAACTTTACATGGAATACTCCCTTGATTCTGGAGCTTGTGTTTGCCATCCATGTTACGACGATGTAAGGCTTGCATTACTACACGAGGTCAAAATTTCGAATACCTTCTCCAAAATGTGTGTAATAATATTTAATTTTAAAGTTGTTCCTCTTTTTTTCACAATAAACTTTGTCCCACTGGCTGTTTTATTTGAGTTTCCTCCGTGTATCGTTTATTACACACGGCTTCAGGGTGTGACTCCTTTATTTGTGTGTATTTGTACCACACATCCATGTTGTTGTGTATACGTTGTAATACATACAATCTGTCCATAGGTACCTTTGATAAGTCAACTGCATTATACATTTGTACTGTTTCGCATTCCTATTCTTTAATTAAGTTAGCTGTAACTTTTGAACTGAACATTTATTCAGACCTTTTTATTTATTGCATTTTATCTTTGTAGGTAAATATTTACTAACCTATTTACAATTCTCTTGACATTGAAGGATTGAATTACATCCTTTCACACTCTTAATGCTTATCATAGCACAAAGATTACAAGTTCATCTCTTCAAAAAATTTCATAACTCAATTTTATTTTGACAGGTAAAATATTAACTTTTTTTTATTTTTTGTATTTTTTTATATATTTTTTTTTTATACATTGATAGATGAAGACATATCTTTTCCTCAAAATTAATTTCCAGCGCATACCTGCCCTCCCTCCTCACGCATTCAAAATAATAATAATAATAATAATAATAATAATAATAATAATAATAATAATAATTATTATTATTATTATTATTATTATTATTATTATTATTATTATTATTATTATTATTATTATTATTATTATTATTATTTTCCCATCTTTAGTTCTGAACGCTTTGGAAACAGCTAATTCTTATCACCCATATATATATATATATATATATATATATATATATATATATATATATATATATATATATATATATATATATATATATATATATATATATATATATATAATATATATATATATATATATATATATATATATATTGGGGTGATAAGAATTAGTTGTTTCCATCCTTTTCCTCGGTACATATCTGTAGTTATTATTATTATTATTATTATTATTATTATTATTATTATTATTATTATTATTATTATTATTATTATTATTATTATTATTATTATATTATTTATTTTATTATTATTATTTTTATTATTATTATTATTATTATTATTATTATTATTATTATTATTATTATTATTATTATTGTTATTATTATTATATTTAAAGACCTATGAGTTCATTACATTCCCACCCACATCATGAGCTGACCTACTCTCTTGCGAAATCAGTCTTCTTCATTCTTCTCATGTTAAGCCATCTTCACTCTATTTTCTTAGACTTCTCCTCATATGCAAAACAATAATACATTGAGAGTGATAGTTAATAACCACAATGTTACGGAATTTTATTTACCCCATAAGAGGGTATGCTTATATTCTACTGCTCAAATCAAATCCTCTTTGTCTGTGAATTCTCTCTCTCTCTCTCTCTCTCTCTCTCTCTCTCTCTCTCTCTCTCTCTCTCTCTCTCTCTCTCTCTCTCTCTCTCTCTCTCTCTCTCTCTCTCTCTCTCTCTCTCTCTCTCTCTCTCTCTCTCTCTCTCTCTCTCTCTCTCTCTCTCTCTCTCTCTCTCTCTCTCTCTCTCTCTCTCTCTCTCTCTCTCTCTCTCTCTCTCTCTCTCTCTCTCTCTCTCTCTCTCTCTCTCTCTCTCTCTCTCTCTCTCTCTCTCTCTCTCTCTCTCTCTCTCTCTCTCTCTCTCTCTCTCTCTCTCTCTCTCTCTCTCTCTCTCTCTCTCTCTCTCTCTCTCTCTCTCTCTCTCTCTCTCTCTCTCTCTCTCTCTCTCTCTCTCTCTCTCTCTCTCTCTCTCTCTCTCTCTCTCTCTCTCTCTCTCTCTCTCTCCTCTCTCTCTCTCTCTCTCTTTTCAGTCACTCAAGTTCCACGTCAAATAACTACCTTCAAACATATCTCGCAAACAACACTAAAATACATGTTTCAATACCTTAGAATAATTCTACTTCATATAAAGCGTAGTCACACTAATAGCCTGTACATCATACATTCCCTTCAGTAAGGAGATGCGAACGTTTTTTTTTTTAAGTTAAAAAATCTGTTTATTGTCATTACTACCATTTCATACTTTCTCCTTTACTGATCTAATAAAGTAAAAGCTTGGAATTCAAAAATCCAGCAACATAATCATAGGCGTCACATTAGCGCTATCAGTTACATGGCTAACTTTCTCTACTGCTTACTTATGCCGGACAGAATACGAAAGATAAGATAGGAGAAAGAAGCTAGAACTTATTTTCTGTCATATTGCTCTTCATGTAGCAGCAATGAGTGTAGCGTCAACAAGCTGTTACCGTGAAAAAGACTAAGTGCTATTCGCACTGGGGTTTTCATTCATTGTGTTGAGTTAGTGGTGAACGATTTAATTTATTATGAGGTTATGTGGAGATTAAATGCTGATAGGACTGAAAATTTATTGTTTTTGAAGTAATACATATCAGTAATTGACTTCAACTATTGATTATGCTATCAACTGTAGCACTATAAATTAATGATATCGTTTTCATCTTCAAAAAAGATGAAGATTGGGGAAAGAAGTTGGTTGAATTCGAGTACGAACTGCTCATTGTTACATATATATATAATATATATATATATATATATATATATATATATATAATATATATATATATATATATATATATATATATATATATATATATATATATATATATATAGAGAGAGAGAGAGAGAGAGAGAGAGAGAGAGAGAGAGAGAGAGAGATCTCCTGTCACCAGTTTATAGGGATCTGGTGTTGTGCAGCGAATGTCACCAGTGTACGGTGAGGGTACGCTGCGTGCTAGGACCAACCTTATAGGTGGTACAGGGGCACCTGGTTTTACTGGGAACTGATGCTCTCATCATTTAGGTAGAGACGGAGAGGGATCTTCAGAAGGCTGGGTATTCTTCGTGTCCTCTCCTGACCCCATGTGCCAACTAGTAGGCGTGTGTAGAGGAATTGTCTGGAGTTGTCTTTTGCAACTGCTGCTTCTGTTGGGAAGGCTACTTCAATGAAGGAACTACAGTCGAGAACAAATACTACTGCCAAAAACTGTAGTATTGTTTGAAGTGCAGAGGCGATAGGAACTTCTTCTTGATCCCCGGATGGTCTTCTCTGAGGCTCTTACTGTGTTAGGAATCCCAGGACAAAAGAGTGCCAAGCTACCTATTCACAGTTCTTGGAGAGGGCTGCTGCTTCTGGCTTCTTTTGGCTTGTAGATAAAGCGAATCACGAGAACTATCTGTTTTGATACCTTCTGAAGTTTATCTCAAAAGTTGAGAAGGTTCAAGAAAACAAATAGTTTTCCACTTTTAATTATTTTTATCAAAAATACACAACAAACTCATCATAAAAATTCTTTCATTAGGAAGTATTTAATTAATATAGAAAATAATTGTTGCAAACAAAGAATAATATTATTTTTATAAATAATTTTATTTTAACAATATACACGAAAATTGAAAATATAACAATAACTTATTTTTATTTAAAAAAATATAAAAATATTGATAACATACTTAAACCAAAGTTTTGCTCATTCGAAACTCCCGCGCTAAATGGTTTTTCATTTTTTCTTTTTCTTTTATTTTTGGCGGAAAATATATTTTGTGATTCTTAACATCGTTTTCTAACTGTTGCATTATTATTAATAAACTTTTTCTAGACAAAATGCATTTTCTTTAATATTTATTTTCTTATAAATTTTTTATATCATTTTTCTTACATAAACATTTATTTATTTTATAATCTTATTTAAAACATGTTACAAACATTTTTTTCCAGAATGCGTTAAAAAAAAATTTTTTTTATATTATATATTTAAAGAAAACTGGAATTTATTTTCTGGGTAAATTATATATCACTTCAGTATATATCACTTCCCCGCTGAGACACGTAGTGAATATCCTTCTGGAAGCGCACTCTTCTAAGGGGGTTTCTTCTGATAGTAGGAACCACTGGAATTAGACGTGTCTTTGTAGTTGAAAAATCAGGTATAGGAACATCAGGTGCTTCTGAAGATGGTCTGGATGGAGTTTCTATGACTGCTGGTTTCAATCTACCAATAGAGACCACATCAGTTCGGCCATCTCGAAGTTCTATCTTGAAACAGTGATCCATACGTTGTAGGACTTTGAAAAGACCACTGTAAGGAGCCTCTAGTGATTTTCGGATGCGGTCCGCTCTTACTAAAACATGAGGACAGGTTTGAAGTTCCTTAGGGACATATGAACTGTTCTGAGAAGGATGAAAAGTTGGAAGACCTCTGAAGTCCTGTTCTTTCATATGTGGCATGAATTTTTCATGAAGTTGTCCAAATTTTGCTTGTTGTTAGGTGTTTTTCCAGTGACGGCTTCAAAAGCTGAATAACTGGAGTGATTTGGGATGCAGCGAAGACTGAGGAGGATGATGGGTAAAGACAGTAACTAATTTTCTTTTCTGGCAATCAGTGGAGCCTTGAGAGATCGATGAAAACGTTCGCCTCAGAATGATAAGGTGAAGTTCGAGGGCGGTCGAATCCTATCATGTGAGATAATCCGGTGAAGAACTCACTCTCAAATTGAGGTCCTCTGTCTGAAATTACATAAAGTGGAACGCCAAATCTTGATATCCACAGCAATAAGGCTTAAGTTACTGATTTAGCGGTAGTGTTGGTAATAGGAAAAGCTTCTGTCCACTTTGTGTTTTAGATGCAGGTAAGTAGATAGCGAAAAACTGGAGATGAAGATCCACAGGAGGAGGAGGAAATGGACCAACGATACCGATGTGAACTGTTTCAAATCTTGAAGAAGGAATTTCGAATGGAGTAACTGTTTGCTTAGTGTGACGATGAATCTTTGAAAGTTGACACTGCTCACAAGTGCGAACGAAATGTCTGATTTCAAGATCCATGCAAGGCGAAAAATATCTTGTCTTTATTAATCATAGAGATTCTTTGATTCCAGGATGGAACATCTAATGCAAATTCGTGCAAATTTGCAGGCGAGAATATCTCGGAAGAAAAGGTCGAGGATGAGAAGTAGAGGTCTCTCACCATATTTTGTGATCATTTTGAAGAAAGTAACTGCGAAGGCGTGTGCAATATTGCTTGATTTCTTTGTCAGTTTCTTGAAGAAGGGCGATGGCAGGTAATCAACAGCATCTACTGTTACCGAAGAAATGCGGGACAAAGTATCTGCTACGATGTTGTCTTCTCCCCTTATGTAGTGCAGTGATGTGATGTATTCCGAAAGAACAGAAATATGATGTTGCTGGCAATCGCTTTTTGTTGGATATTTGGAATAGAAGACTGAAACGAGTGGTTTGTAATCTGTAGAAAGAGTCGCGTTTCTTCCTTCTAACATGTTTGAAATGAAGAATTGAGTAGTAGGCTGTTAAAAGTTCTCTGTCGAATGCGGAATATTTTCGTTGCGGTTCTGATAGTTTCTTGCTGTAGAAATCTATAGGAATAGGTTGACCATCAATTACCTGGTGTAAAGGTACTCCAATAGATGTCTGACTGCTGTCTGTTACTAGTTGTAGATGAGTTAAATTTGGTAATGAAAAAGGAAGAATCGTTGCATTTTGCAATGCTTCTTTTGCTTGCAAGGCTGAGATTTTTTCTCTGGTCCAAGAAAGGTGTTTATCCTTTGGATGATGCTTGACTTTTTTTCCGAGAGTGGAAAAATGATTTTGGCGAAGTTTGGAATGAGTTTTCTGTAGTAGACATTCATCCCGAGAAATCTTCTTAATGCAGCTGAATTTGAAGGAAGAGGAAGAGACTTTGTAACCAAGAAAGGTTAGGGAGGTCTTGAAGAATTCACATTTCTCCAATGAAATCTTGAAGGAGTTTTCTTGATGGAGTTGAAAAACTTGTTTGAGGTGAGCTTCATTTTCCTTTTGTGAGTTTGAGAAGATTAGAAGTTGTCTAAGTATGTGAATACAAAAGGAAACTCTCTGAAGATTGAATCCATCACTCTTTGGAAAGTAGTTCCAGCATTTTTTAGTCCAAACGGCATAGATAGAAACTCGAAGAGATAAAAAGGATTCTTATTCAAGGAGGGGGTGCTAGAGCAGTTAAAGAAAATAAAACCTTCAAGTTCCACCTAACTCAAATTTTGTAAGTGAGCACAGACGTGGGCTTTAAAGAAATTGAGAATAAATCAAGCAGGAAACTCAGAAGATAGGAGAGAATTTCATAAAACAGAGGTGGCTGGAAAATCAAGCACCACAGATGACAAGCCTGGAGTTGCCAATATCCACACAAAATTTACGTGTAGACAATACACCACTTGTGCTACGAAGACAGAGTGAAGGTGAAGGTATGCGAGTGGACAGTTCCCCCTAGGAATTGCCGCTGTAGTATCCATAGAAAAGAGACAAGGCATCAACGTCGCGTCGCAGAGATAAAGGATCAAGTGAATTAGAAAAACAGTTTATAAGTATTTTAGCCTTTGATTCAACCCTAGTCAAAAGACGGGTGCAGCCTGAGCCACCCAAGATATTAGAACAGTACAATTATACAAGGATGGGGCCCTTGTATAATTAGAGTAACTAACTGCAAAGAAGAAAAAATTCTCGCAGTATAAAAAGAACTACCAGCTTTTTTAAAACCGTCCTGGCAACAATTGTGATGTGAGGTTTCCAAGACATTTTTTAGTTTATGTGAAGGCCAAGGATGTTTATGTTGTCAACAGGAGTGACGGGGAATACATCTAAAGAAATAGAAAATTTAGGAGGTGTCTTTGAGAGACAGATTTCTAGAAGTTAAGTTTTTAAAGAGTTGAATTTCTCAAGATTGGAACGACCCTACTGGAAAATTCTATCCAGATTTGCAATAATGGAATCGGAAAGATGAAGACGAGAGGCAACTCTAGATGCAAAGGGGGGAACAGATTTGAAATGAGTAAAAGAATGAAGGGTTGAATCATCGGCAAATGAATGGATTGGGTTAGATGAGCAGCTGAGAAGGAGATAGAGACAGAGTAGGAAATAAGACAGAACCCTGTGGACAAGAAAGAAAGTAGTTGCTTCATCAACAACAGCCAAAATGGAACGATTAGAAAGAAAGCTAGACATAAGTAAGCAAAGAGAAGGAGGAAATCCAAAGGAGGGGAGCTTGGAGAGCAGTGACGCATGTCATTACTTTCAAATCCTTTATATATGTCAAGCGTCACCACCCAAGTCTTCCCACGGGCCCGAAGGGCAGCAGACCACAAATCTGTGAAATAGGAAAATATATCACCAGTAGACCTCAAACGTCGAAAGCCATTCTGATGATCAGAAAGAAGAGAATGAGATTCCAGATTATCTAAGAAGGGAGAGTTTAGGAGGGTTTCATAGATCTTAGACAAAATACAAATGAGAGCTATATGGCGATAATTAGAAGGATCAGAGCGGCTACCTTTCTTCGGAATAGCTTGGGCTAGTGCCGACTTCGAATACTGAGGGAAAGTACTAGTATTATGGAAAAAAGAAGTAGTTGAACGAGGGACGGAGCTAGCTTAAAACTCAGAGAGGAATGCCATGCGGACCGCTTGTCTTCCTTGCGTTCATAGATTTCAGTAGCCTATGCACCTGACCAAATGTAATCCCAGGTAAATGCATGGGACATTTGAGAGAAGAAGAAGTAGGAGGATTATTGCCGGAGTCTTCCAGGGTTGAATTAGAGGAGAACAGGAGGCCGAAGAGATTAGCCTTTTCAGTTGGAGTGTTAGCAACAGAATAAGAGTATATAGAGAGAATAAGAGAAGGAAAGGAAGATTTACAGAAGTTGTTAGAGAAGTTTTTGATAAGAGGCCAGTGGGAAAATTTACTGGCTCAGTACACCTTCCTTTAGTGAAAGTCCGTTTTGCTCGTCAAAAAATATTCCTGCAACGATTCCGAGCTGAATGAAAATTAGCGAGAGTGGTAGGAGAAGGAGTATTTTTCCACTCTCGATACGCAATGTTTCTAGTCTGAGTGTCACGAGAGCAAGCGCGATCGAACCATGAATTTTGAGGAGAGAAAGATTTAGATGAAGAAGAAGAATGAACATTCTTATTCCATCAACAATTACAGCCCTCACATTATCGGCAGAAACCGAAGCGTCTTCAGAGACGAAGCAGTCACTCCAAGGATAGTTAACCTAGAAGCAACGCAAAGCTCCCCAGTCATCCCGACCAAAGTACCAGAAGATACGCTTATATATTATATATATATATATATATATATATATATATATATATATATATATATATATATATATATATATATATATATATATATATATATATATATATATATATATATATATATATATATATATATATATATATATATATATATATATATATATATATATATATATATATATATATATATATATATATATATATATATATATATATATATATATATATATATATATATATATATATATATATATATATATATATATATATATATATATATATATATATATATATATATATATATATATATATATATATATATATATATATATATATATATATATATATATATATATATATATATATATATATACCGGTATATATAGAAGCTAAAGATTTGTTCCTAGGGAACCTTATACGAATTATGAAGCATAATGCTAATAACGTAGGTAGCAACATAATGCATAAAAATTATAAACTTTAATAATCATGATAAATAAAATAGACGTTTCGGATTATTATAAATCCATTTTCAATATTTCCTGCAATAACAGAATCACAAAGAGATTAATAATAAATCACAATATGTATGACAAAAAATAAATAAAAATTTAAGATTAAATGATAAAATAAACGAGCAAAGGTTACAAACACAAGTTATAAATTACAAATAAAAAGGTGAAATGAATGGAATCGGTGTTTTTTTGAATATTAAGTTAGTTGGTTGTAAGCGAGAAAAAAAAAAAAAAAAAAAAAAAAAAAAAAAATAGGAAGCATAATATATTTGATTTGAAATAAGTTTTAATATATGCATGAGCATATACATGTACATATTGCAGGAGAACGGTCAATAGATTAGAAGGGGGACGGACGAGGTTGCTGAATTTAGTTGGGGGTTGAGACGTTTAATATAGAGGGATTCCAGAATTTTTCTATCAGAATCAGTAGAGTGAGAGGATAAAATGCTGAAATCAGATGTGCGGAGTGGATGGTTAAGAGACATGGCAATATATATACCGGTATATATATATATATATATACCGGTATATATATATATACCGGTATATATATATATATATATATATATATATATATATATATATATATATATATATATATATATATATATATATATATATATATATATATATATATATATATATATATATATATATATATATATATATATATATATATATATATATATATATATATATATATATATATATATATATATATATATATATATATATATATATATATATATATATATATATATATATATATATATATATATATATATATATATATATATATATATATATATATATATATATATATATATATACCGGTATATATATATATATATATATATATATATATATATATATATATATATATATATATATATATATATATATATATATATATATATATATATATATATATATATATATATATATATATATATATATATATATAATATATATATATATATATATATATATATATATATATATATATATATATATATATATATATATATATATATATATATATATATATATATATAATATATATATATATATATATATATATATATATATATATATATATATATATATATATATATATATATATATATATATATATATATATATATATATATATATATATATATATATATATATATATATATATATATATATATATATAGTTGAAAAAATTTGCGAAAAAAGATGGTAATTTGAAATTAAGGGCAAAGGAGTGGAGACGTTTTTCCGTAGATGAAAGAATTTTTGAACTGTAATTGAAAAGAATTTTCTCCGAATCACGGTAAAAGTTGGAGATAAGCTCTAAATTATTGAGTTTATGTGTGTGACATGAATTTATTTCTTTGACATAATTATTAGTATTCATTAGTATAAATTTATTAAGACAAAATCAAGGAGAGAAATATTATTTTTAAGTTTAATTTAAAATTAGTTAGCATATTATTGAGTTTAGTAATTGATGAAAGTTTATATTACCATGTTTTTCCATAAATTTTTTCAGCTAATTTTCTATATATATATATATATATATATATATATATTATATATATATATATATATATATATATATATATATATATATATATATATATATATATATATATATATATATATATATATATAGTTTAATAAAAGTATCCTTAGAGGTAAATTATGAATTTATAATATCGCATTTGGTGTTGAG
>SEYY01000312.1:23103-28103 GCA_009176605.1 Armadillidium nasatum
AAGAAAACAAATAGTTTTCCACTTTTAATTATTTTATCAAAAATACAAACAAACTCATCATAAAATTCTTTCATTAGGAAGTATTTAATAATATAGAAAATAATTGTTTGCAAACAAAGAATATATTTTTTATAAATAATTTTATTTTAACAATATACACGAAAATTGAAAAATATAACAATAACTTATTTTTATTAAAAAAATATAAAAATTATTGATAACATACTTAAACCAAAGTTTTGCTCATCGAAACTCCCGCGCTAAAAGGTTTTTTCATTTTTTCTTTTTCTTTTATTTTTGGCGGAAAATAATTTTGTGATTCTTAACATCGTTTTCTAACTGTTGCATTATTATTAATAAACTTTTTCTAGACAAAATGCATTTTCTAATATTTATTTTCTAAAAATTTTTTATATCATTTTTTCTTAAACATTTATTATTTTATATCTTATTAAAACATGTTACAACATTTTTTTCAGAATGCGTTAAAAAAAAATTTTTTTTTATATATATATATTTAAAGAAAACTGGAATTATTTTCTGGGTAAATTATATATCACTTCAGTATATATCACTTCCCCGCTGAGACACGTAGTGAATATCCTTCTGGAAGCGCACTCTTCTAAGGGGGTTTCTTCTGATAGTAGGAACCACTGGAATTAGACGTGTCTTTGTAGTTGAAAAATCAGGTATAGGAACATCAGGTGCTTCTGAAGATGGTCTGGATGGAGTTTCTATGACTGCTGGTTTCAATCTACCAATAGAGACCACATCAGTTCGGCCATCTCGAAGTTCTATCTTGAAACAGTGATCCATACGTTGTAGGACTTTGAAAAGCCACTGTAAGGAGCCTCTAGTGATTTTCGGATGCGGTCCGCTCTTACTAAAACATGAGACAGGTTTGAAGTTCCTTAGGGACATATGAACTGTTCTGAGAAGGATGAAAAGTTGGAAGATCTCTGAAGTCAATTCTTTCATATGTGCATGAATTTTTCATGAAGAGTCCAAATTTGCTTGTTGTTAGGTGTTTTTCCAGTGACGGCTTCAAAAGCTGAATAACTGGAGTGATTTGGGATGCAGCGAAGACTGAGGAGGATGATGGGTAAAGACAATAACTAATTTTCTTTTCTGGCAATCAATGAGTCTTGAGAGATCGATGAAACGTTCGCCTCAGAATGATAAGGTGAAGTTCGAGGCGGTCGAATCCTATCATGTGAGATAATTCAGTGAAGAATTCAATCTCAAATTGAGGTCCTCTGTCTGAAATGACGTAGAGTGTAACGCCAAATCTTGATATCCACAGCAATAAGGCTTAAGTTACTGATTTAGCGGTAGTGTTGGTAATAGGAAAGCTTCTGTCCACTTTGTGTTTTGAGATGCAGGTAAGTAGATAGTGAAAAATTGGAGATAAAGATCCACATGTTGGAGAAGGAGAAATGGACCAACGATGTCGATGTGAACTGTTTTAAATCTTGAAGAAGGAATTTCGAATGGAGTAACTGTTTGCTTAGTGTGACGATGAATCTTTGAAAGTTGACACTGCTCACAAGTGCGAACGAAATGTCTGATTTCAAGATCCATGCAAGGCGAAAAATATCTTGTCTTTATTAATCATAGAGATTCTTTGATTCCAGGATGGAACATCTAATGCAAATTCGTGCAAATTTGCAGGCGAGAATATCTCGGAAGAAAAGGTCGAGGATGAGAAGTAGAGGTCTCTCACCATATTTTGTGATCATTTTGAAGAAAGTAACTGCGAAGGCGTGTGCAATATTGCTTGATTTCTTTGTCAGTTTCTTGAAGAAGGGCGATGGCAGGCAAATCGACAGCATCTACTGTTACCGAAGAAATGCGGGACAAAGTATCTGCTACGATGTTGTCTTCTCCCTGATGTAGTGCATTGATGTGATGTATTCCGAAAGAACAGAAATATGATGTTGCTGGCAATCGCTTTTTGTTGGATATTTGGAATAGAAGACTGAAACGAGTGGTTTGTAATCTGTAGAAAGAGTCGCGTTTCTTCCTTCTAACATGTTTGAAATGAAGAATTGAGTAGTAGGCTGTTAAAAGTTCTCTGTCGAATGCGGAATATTTTCGTTGCGGTTCTGATAGTTTCTTGCTGTAGAAATCTATAGGAATAGGTTGACCATCAATTACCTGGTGTAAAGGTACTCCAATAGATGTCTGACTGCTGTCTGTTACTAGTTGTAGATGAGTTAAATTTGGTAATGAAAAAGGAAGAATCGTTGCATTTTGCAATGCTTCTTTTGCTTGCAAGGCTGAGATTTTTTCTCTGGTCCAAGAAAGGTGTTTATCCTTTGGGTGAGCTTGGACTTTTTCTGAGAGTGGAAAAATGATTTTGGCGAAGTTTGGAATGAGTTTTCTGTAGTAGACATTCATCCCGAGAAATCTTCTTAATGCAGCTGAATTTGAAGGAAGAGGAAGAGACTTTGTAACCAAGAAAGGTTAGGGAGGTCTTGAAGAATTCACATTTCTCCAATGAAATTTTGAAGGAGTTTTCTTGATGGAGTTGAAAAACTTGTTTGAGGTGAGCTTCATTTTCCTTTTGTGAGTTTGAGAAGATTAGAAGTTGTCTAAGTATGTGAATACAAAAGGAAACTCTCTGAAGATTGAATCCATCACTCTTTGGAAAGTAGTTCCAGCATTTTTTAGTCCAAACGGCATAGATAGAAACTCGAAGAGATAAAAAGGATTCTTATTCAAGGAGGGGGTGCTAGAGCAGTTAAAGAAAATAAAACCTTCAAGTTCCACCTAACTCAAATTTTGTAAGTGAGCACAGACGTGGGCTTTAAAGAAATTGAAATAAATCAAGCAGGAAACTCAGAAGATAGGAGAGAATTTCATAAAACAGAGGTGGCTGGAAAATCAAGCACCACAGATGACAAGCCTGGAGTTGCCAATATCCACACAAAATTTACGTGTAGACAATACACCACTTGTGCTACGAAGACAGAGTGAAGGTGAAGGTATGCGAGTGGAACAGTTCCCCCTAGGAATTGCCGCTGTAGTATCCATAGAAAAGAGACAAGGCATCAACGTCGCGTCGCAGAGATAAAGGATCAAGTGAATTAGAAAAACAGTTTATAAGTATTTTTAGCCTTTGATTCAACCCTAGTCAAAAGACGGGTGCAGCCTGAGCCACCCAAGATATTAGAACAGTACAATTATACAAGGATGGGGCCCTTGTATAAATTAGAGTAACTTGGAGTAACTGCAAAGAGAAAAAATTCTCGCAGTATAAAAAGAACTACCAGCTTTTTTAAAAACCGTCCTGGCAACAATTGTGATGTGAGGTTTCCAAGACATTTTTTTAGTTTATGTGAAGGCCAAGGATGTTTATGTTGTCAACAGGAGTGACGGGGAATACATCTAAAGAAATAGAAAATTTAGGAGGTGTCTTTGAGAGGACAGATTTCTAGAAGTTAAGTTTTTAAAGAGTTGAATTTTCAAGGTTGAGACGACCCTACTGGAAAATTCTATCCAGATTTGCAATAATGGAATCGGAAAGATGAAGACGAGAGGCAACTCTAGATGCAAAAGAGGGAACAGATTTGAAATGAGTAAAGAATGAAGGGTTGAATCATCGGCAAATGAATGGATTGGGTTAGATGAGCAGCTGAGAAGGAGATAGAGACAGAGTAGGAAATAAGACAGAACCCTGTGGACAAGAAAGAAAGTAGTTGCTTCATCAACAACAGCCAAAATGGAACGATTAGAAAGAAAGCTAGACATAAGTAAGCAAAGAGAAGGAGGAAATCCAAAGGAGGGGAGCTTGGAGAGCAGTGACGCATGTCATTACTTTCAAATCCTTTATATATGTCAAGCGTCACCACCCAAGTCTCCCACGGGCCCGAAGGGCAGCAGACCACAAATCTGTGAAATAGGAAAATATATCACCAGTAGACCTCAAACGTCGAAAGCCATTCTGATGATCAGAAAGAAGAGAATGAGATTCCAGATTATCTAAGAAGGGAGAGTTTAGGAGGGTTTCATAGATCTTAGACAAAATACAAATGAGAGCTATATGGCGATAATTAGAAGGATCAGAGCGGCTACCTTTCTTCGGAATAGCTTGGGCTAGTGCCGACTTCGAATACTGAGGGAAAGTACTAGTATTATGGAAAAAAGAAGTAGTTGAACGAGGGACGGAGCTAGCTCAGAAGCACACTCCCTTAAAACTCGGGGAGGAATGCCATCCGGACCGCTTGTCTTCCTTGCGTTCATAGATTTCAGTAGCCTATGCACCTGACCAAATGTAATCCCAGGTAAATGCATGGGACATTTGAGAGAAGAAGAAGTAGGAGGATTATTGCCGGAGTCGTCCAGGGTTGAATTAGAGGAGAACAGGAGGCCGAAGAGATTAGCCTTTTCAGTTGGAGTGTTAGCAACAGAATAAGAGTATATAGAGAGAATAAGAGAAGGAAAGGAAGATTTACAGAAGTTGTTAGAGAAGTTTTTGATAAGAGGCCAGTGGGAAAATTTACTGGCTCAGTACACCTTCCTTTAGTGAAAGTCCGTTTTGCTCGTCAAAAAATATTCCTGCAACGATTCCGAGCTGAATGAAAATTAGCGAGAGTGGTAGGAGAAGGAGTATTTTTCCACTCTCGATACGCAATGTTTCTAGTCTGAGTGTCACGAGAGCAAGCGCGATCGAACCATGAATTTTGAGGAGAGAAAGATTTAGATGAAGAAGAAGAATGAACATTCTTATTCCATCAACAATTACAGCCCTCACATTATCGGCAGAAACCGAAGCGTCTTCAGAGACGAAGCAGTCACTCCAAGGATAGTTAACCTAGAAGCAACGCAAAGCTCCCCAGTCATCCCGACCAAAGTACCAGAAAGATACGTATATATATATATATATATATATATATATATATATATATATATATATATATATATATATATATATATATATATATATATATATATATATATATATATATATATATATATATATATATATATATATATAT
>SEYY01000312.1:33103-50603 GCA_009176605.1 Armadillidium nasatum
AACCTTGGATATGTCCAATCTTTCTAAATCTTTCTGCTTAGAATAGCTTCAAAAACTTTAAAGAGAACAAAAGTTAAAAGGATGAGCCTAGAACAAAAAGTAGAGAGTTTGAAAGTGAGTCCTTCTTTTCCGGAAAAGGTATATAAAAAGATGTTTTTAGTTTCAAGGACAAGAGAGTTTACACTCTTCTGTGATGATATAAAAATAGTGTGTTATTTGTAGTTTAAAGGCGGCTGTACATCATTAAAGTTGCTTTCCTGCGGCGAATATCATTAGAACAAGCAAGGTTGAATCAAAATTTATTAATTTTAGTTGATGAGAAAGAAAATGAAATACAAGTTATGTTTATTTTTTAATAAAATTAAGGACTCTTCTTTATTTGATTATTTCCCTCGGTTACCAAATTTCTGCTCAAACCTTATCACCTTTCCTTAACCAAGTTGAGAAAACATAAGGAGAAAACAATGAACATCATTATTATTTCTCAGAAACAAAAGACGAAGCAAGTCGTCAATCTTTTTCTTGAAGCTCACACACACACACACACACACACACACACACACACACACACACACACACACACACACACACACACACACACACACACACACACACACACACACACACACACACACACACACACACACACATATATATATATATATATATATATATATATATATATATATATATATATATATATATATATATATATATATATATATAAAATTTCTTATTGAACTGCATCAGAAAAGTCAGAGGCCTACATAACACTCACCAGAGGAAGAAGCCAAATTTAATTCAATTCAAAAGTCAATGACAAACTTTATTTACTGTTAGACTAAATGAAGAAATGATCTTATGTCTAAAGAACAGAGAAAGGCTGATTTTTTGTGGAAAGTCTTGATGCAGGAGACTTCCTCAAAGGAGAAGGTATGAGACTTAAAAGTTCGAAAGAACAATGTCAATTGGAATAGAATGATGCAAGAATTCAGCTGCCTAGAATGAGACTGGAGAAGCTGTTAAATCTTGAGAAGAATACTATAGTCCTCCACTCTTTCAGGAAAGTCTGATTATATGGAAATACTCAAAATGTATGATGCTTTCTTCCTTTGGGAGAGAACAACGCCATTCGGTAGAACAAACAACCGTAGTAACTTTAAAAAGAACTGAAAAGTGAATGGGGCTTTAGAACCCTTAAATAATAGCATTTTATGAGAAAAACAAAGAGAACTTTTTAAAATACATTTCGAGAAAAGACTCTTAGGAATATTAATTCCTTGTTTTTGAATATATTATAATTGTGGAAAAGAAGATGGCGTTAAATGAAAAGATGGAGAACTTGAAATTGTTAAACATTGAAAGAGACCAATATTTCTTGGAGATATGTAGGAGAAAATTGAGAAGGGATCATTTGTTCCAAAGTCACCCTCCATTTTCTGTTGTTTGCTGCTTAACAATTGGAGGATATTAGTAAACAACTTAAAAAATATATAAAATATAAGAGTAGGAGAGACCACTGACGAACACCACTATTTTAAAAGTGTAAGAAAGGAACTATGACACTTGAACAACAGCTGATACAGAGCGACTGGCAAATAAGTAAGAGACAATATTACACAATGAAGGATCGATTTTAGAAAGTAAAATTTTGAAAATCAAGCTTTATGCCAGTTTCTATCGAAAACTTGGAAATGCTTAACGCAACAGCAATATTTTCCCTGGAATGTAAATGAATAAGAGTCAGAGAGAAGGGAAAGAAGTTCGATTCCATGTCGAACGCTTTTTACGTGTATAGTGTATATTTCCCAAACTGTCACATTAATGTAGGTTTTTTTTTTTTTTTTTTTTTTTTTTTTTTTTTTTTTTTTTTTTTTTTTTTTTAGAAAGACACGGTTTGTTTCAATAATTCTTCTTTGGCGGAGCTATTTGAGTAATTATCGTTACTCTCATATTCTTTACCCGTAAGATCTGAAAAGCTCTTCCCAATTTTTCCAGTTTCATTTTTTTAAACTCCTTCAAATGACTATTATCCTTGTATATCTGATTCTGAACTGGATAAATTTTTCCGTTAATGTTACTTTCCTAGCGGACGTCATGTAGGGATTGGTCTTTTTCTTTTTTTTTTTTAATTTCTGGGATTATTGTGCTGTTTCGATATACATTTCGAAACTTTTCGAAAGAGTCTGGCACAAAGCTTCTATTTTCAAAACTCTAATTTTGATTTTTTTTTTTACAATAAAATAAATTAAAGTTATAAAAGAAGTTTATTTCATCATTAATCTTTTTTAAGTTTAGAAAGATTTAAAGTGTTAAAAATATATCTTGCGAAAAATGCGATCGTTTGCAAATGTTTTAAAACTGTGTGTGATTTGTTTCATAATCTTTTTGGGGAGGAAGAGAAATGATGGAAGACAATCTTGTTTTTATTACTTATCATCTAATTATTTAACCCGAAGTCTTACGGTACAATATTTTCCTTTTAATATAAGAGCCAAACACGCAATTGTTATACAGGTCGCTCTCTCTCTCAGAGCCTAGAAACATTATTAGAGGTTTTAAAGTAAATCTTTCGAAATATTTAATGTTTGTTTGTTTCTCTTGGAAATGATTGATTTTAAGGAATGTTTGTTACGGTTTTAGTAGAGCATATATTAATAATTCACTTTGGTTGATATCTTCTGATGGCAACACATTTGCTTTGTATATTTGTAGTGATAGGCAGGGGAAGGCTTACACAAAGGTAGTCAGCTGCTCTTATTGATTATCTAAATTTTTTTTCTTTTGCTTATTCTCTAATCAATAAAGTCTCTTTGCAGAATGCAAAAAAATTCTTTGACCTAAATATTTCGCGAAAAAGGAACACCAAAGAGCTTCAAGTCCGAAATTCTCGTGATTTCTGAGTATTTTAGGGTCGTATCGAGCTCTTTATACTGCTAAAGCCGCGTCAGAGTGAGTCCAGTTTCACTTTTAAGTGTGTGCGCACGAGTTGTTTTTGAGAGGATAGAAAAATAAAGCCTCTTCTTAAAGCCCAAAAAATTTCACTGTTTTTTTCTTATTTTCTTTTCGACTTTAAAAATCTTAGAGATACCAAACAAGTTTAAATATTTACAGTTTTTATAAGGGACTTTTTATCGAGTATACGCATCTGTGAACTCTCTCTCTCTCTCTCTCTCTCTCTCTCTCTCTCTCTCTCTCTCTCTCTCTCTCTCTCTCTATATATATATATATATATATATATATATATATATATATATATATATATATATATATATATATATATATATATATATATATATATATATATATATATATATATAAGGTGTTGGACAAAAATATGAAAATAGCAGAAAGAAAGAATGCGTAGATATGACAGACGTCTACTAGACGAAATCTAAGAAGGAGCCACTGGCGCTCGTGTGTCAGATAAAATACGTACCTATGGTGAGTCAAGCAGGAGCGTCTATGAGCAAAGTATCAGTCAGTGTTATTTGATGTATTCCTAGATGCCACATCCATGGTTATGAGCACTTATCGTTCTTCCAGCAAAACATTAACCGATAAACACCAGCGTGGACGTAAAGTACATGGTGACAGAGACAAAAAAGCATTACGGAGGAGTGTAACCAAAAATAAGAAAATAACAGCTGCAAAAGTTACATCTGAGCAGTTTACTAGCACAAAAAATAATGAAGAAGGAACTCTGTAGGCTGAATATTAATGGGCTTATTGCAATCTCCGCACCTCTTGTGAACGAGCGAAGTAATTGACAGAAAGAGGAGATAGTGGTGAAACACTCATAAAGATAGTACTGATGTCTAATAGAAGACAGTCCTATGATTAGATGAATCGACCTTCATACTGTTCCCAACACTGACAGATTTTACATATTGATAATACCATCTCAGGCATGTCTTATGCAACGAGTGAAGAAAGTAGGGAGGATTTGTCATGGTTGTGGCAACCATATCATGATATTCTGCAAGCCCCATTATCACCATGCACAATAATGTAACTACCAGGGATTTATGTACGCATTGTTGTCTTCCAGGTTCATCCTATGGTGCAAGCAATGTTTCCTGGTTTGGCGTTATTTGTCAAGATGATAGGGCCCCAAATCGTGCGGCTCATGTTGTCCAGTCGTGATTTGATTCGTGTGCAGATAAAATTTCACCATAGTAAAAGTATTAATAAATAATTCAGATAAATGTTATAAAATTAAGAAATCTTGAATCCATATTGTTGACGCAAAAAAAAGTAAAATAAATTTAAAATGGCTTCGTAAATAACAAAGGTTTATTTAAATATTTTTATATTTGATTTTTTTTTTTTATAAGATTTTTACAGGAAAAACGATAATATTTGTTCAAAAAATTGCTTAATTAACTACGTGGTAACTTATATGTTTAAAATAGGCAACTTTGTAGAACGCGACTTCATTATGAAATAGTCGTCGAACTTTGAATTTAAACTCAAATGAAAATGTGGCTTATTGTCTATGAATCTCCCTATCCATCTGGTCTACTGTATTTACGTATATATATATATATATATATATATATATATATATATATATATATATATATATATATATATATATATATATATATATATATATATATATATATATATATATATATATATATATATATTCTGGTTTTACATCTTCCCTGGCCCCCACAACAGCTTGACCTTAATATCACAGAATCCCTCTGGTCAATATTTTAGAATAGGATTCGAGAGAGCCATACACTAACTTGGCGTAGTTTTGATTCCTTCTAGAAAAGGGCTCAGGCGGAAATGTGATAAACTGTTAAAAAAAGATAAAGATGACACCATAAAAAAAGATAAAGACGACACCATAATGGACCGTCCATAATTTATGTTTGTCAATTTCCAGAAAAATTCAGGCGGTGATGAATAAAAAAAGAGGTCCCGCACCATATGAAGAAATATATTTAATTCATTTTCAAGGTTTCTTATTCTTGTCTAGCACTTATATATATATATATATATATATATATATATATATATATATATATATATATATATATATATATATATATATATATATATATATATATATATATATATATATATATATATATATATATATATATATATATATATATATATATATATTTTTTTTTTTTTTAGATTTTTATTTTATTTTAGTCAATTATTGAAATTCTCAGTCACATTTTGTAACATCTTGAAGAGGGTCATATTCCCTTACATAAAAATGAACTTTTCGAAAGTTGTTGGATGTCATGGCTGCTCTCTTTGGCCTCAAAATGTCTGACCCTTAATTGAACAGCCTCTCCACAGCAACTGAGGTGTATAAAGGGGTATTATACGTAATGAATAAATCGATACAGAAGCATGTTCCTTGTGAGGGAGGTACTGGGGTGGACATTAATTCGAGCCCAGCTATCCGGGGTCTGCTCCAACTTGTCTTCCAGTGGTGTCAGCTGCATCAATGTGTCCCTCAGTTTCTGAAATATTTAAAAGAGGTTTCAAGTATTCTCATAATAAATTCAGTTTTCAAGTTTTCTTTGAGCACTCCATGTCAGTGGATTGTGGATAAGTACATCAGAGAATGTTATGCAATTTAAGAAATATATTACTATCATACAACGGATAATTATTAGTGAAAAACAATAATTAATTATGAAATAATTTCTTTTCTTTTAACTCCTCAAAACACGCCAGTTGCCTGTTCTGATTTTTAGAACATATTCATGAATCAATATTCAACATAAATTCCCACAATGACCTCTTTTTGAAAACGTTACAAAATCTTCGAGCTCTTTAAAAAATGGTAAAGATCAAATGTTATCGCAAGTCGCTTTACTAGAGCTCAAGTTGCGCTCTTGCCCATCTCTGCATAATAGAAGAACAATTTAACAAAACTTGCTCTTTTTAAAAAATTGTGAAGCGCAAGTGCAAGAGTGCTATTTTCTCAAAAGTTTGCGAAGCGCAAGAACGCTAGTCAATTACCTAGGGCGCACTTGCGCTCTTGTCCACCTCTGATATATATATATATATATATATATATATATATATATATATATATATATATATATATATATATATATATATATATATATATATATATATATATATATATATATATATATATATATATATATATATATATATATATATATATATATATATATATATATATATATATATATATATATATATATATATATATATATATATATATATATATATATATATATATATATATATATATATATATATATATATATATATATATATATATATATGTATATATATAACAGAAATGAAATTTTTTTCTACGATTTCATCGAAAGATGAGTTTCGATCATTTGGAATTATAATTTTCTAATCGACAATTTTGACGAATATAAGAAAATTTTGTCGATTATTTTCCTTTAATAAAGAAATCTATATATCGACATTAAGGGCAAGTGATCAATTTTTGTTAATGGCATATCGACTATTTAGTCGATTTTCTTTTTTTTTTTTTTTTTTTTGTTCTGTCGACGATTTGGGCTTTTTACCTTAACAAAATGAGGAAGTAAAATAAGAATGAAAATGGAGCCTTTTATTCCTATTCCCAAAAAGGAAGAATTCAAAGTTATTAAAAGAGTTACAAAAGGTATGAATTTATACGCATTATTATTACTATTATTATTATTATTATTATTATTATTATTATTATTATTATTATTATTATTATTATTATTATTATTATTATTACCCCCCGTGAACACAGTTACCTTGGCGTGGTAGTGATGGGGTGAGGGGAGGGGATGGGGGGTTCAGATACCATTTTTGAATTGTACGTATAAAAAAAATAATGTTTTTGTTTTTGTTTCTTTTTCTTCATTTTGTTCAGTAATGTTTTTAGTCTTTTAAAAATATTCTCATTTATGTCACTTTGTTCTAAGATTACAGCTTAATTAAATCTCTTATATTATTTTTATCATTACTCTCGTCGGCATTGCTATTATTATTATTATTATTATTATTATTATTATTATTATTATTATTATTATTATTATTATTATTATTATTATTATTATTATTATTATTATTATTATTATTATTATTATCATTATTATTTTTATTATTATTTTTATTTTAACTATTATTATTATTATTATTATTATTATTATTATTACTATTATTAATATTCTTATTATTATTTTTATTTTTACTATTATTATTATTATTATTATTATTATTATTATTATTATTATTATTATTATTATTATTATTATTTTTATTATTATTTTTATTATTATTATTATTATTATTATTATTATTATTATTATTATTATTATTATTATTATTATTATTATTATTAATATTATTATTATTATTTTTATTTTATTATTATTATTATTATTATTATTATTATTAGTTTTATTATTATTATTATAAGTATTATTATTATTATTATTATGATTATTATTATTATTATTGAAAATTTTAGCCATGTCGGAATATTATCACTTGCTTATTTTTCATCACCAATATTATTAATTTTTTAAAAATTTGCACACGGTTTAATTCACGTAGAGTCGTACACCTATTTCTCTTGCCGCTGATGGTTAACTGAGCGTCGTTGTCCATTTTTATGAAATGTCTTCCTCGGCATCAGATGTGACAATGGAAGTGTGAAAAATAGACACGAGGAGAGGTCCCTTGATTATAATATAACTATGGATTTTGGATATACTGAGAACCCAGATGTCTGTCTCCCTCCCACTCACCTGGAAGACTTCAACTAATCACCGGCAACATCAAGCTTGTCGCTTGTTCTTACAGTCTAGATGCTCAAATGGTTGGTACCACCGAGGAGGATCCCCTTCCTCTCACCACTTTGTCCGTAAACATTTATTTATCATGCTCTTTCCATCAAGGGAATGCCAAAGAATATGTCGTCCGCTATATTCTTTATTCTAAGATCCGCCACGTCAAAGCTTCTCACTCGATATAGGAGGAGTCATCTTTGTGATGTATTAGAAAAGACTGTCAGAATTTAGGTCCCTGTTGTCACTGTTATGCGAAATAGATCGCTTATAATCCAAGCCACAATTCAGACTCAGAGCTCTATTTTGACTCGTTGTCGTCTCTGGGTGATGCACAAATCATCTCCATTCCTAATGATGTATAGAAGAAATCAAAGGGCACAATTTACAACGCTGTGGAGAAAAACGAAGACCCCTCTTAAATTTATTGTAACAACACTAGAGTTGAACTGTTATGTACATTATTCAAACTCAGAGGAACTTGCTCGTCTCATCGACTTTTGCGCGCCTAAGTGTATCTGTTTACAAGAACGTGTATAGTGTGAAAGTGACCTCTTTCAACCTTCAGAATACTGGCTTCCAATGACATCCACTGAAAAAGACGACAACGAAAGGGAAGGCGCTGAAACCTTAACCTACATGTCTGTACCCCATTCTCGAGTCCCTTTTCGATCCAGACTACAAGCCGTAGCGGCTCGCATTCATTTATTTACCTATTATCCAGTCTACTCAGTTTACTTGATCCCCATTACTGAGTTTACTGGGCCGATTTATAGTTGACTTTTATCAGCAACTTTCCCTTCCAGCTGCTAAAATGGAGGACTTTAACTCTCCACTCTTTGTGGGGTTATAGCATATTCTCAGCCAATACGACTATCCTTACTGAACTCTTAAATCCTTTTTCTCAAGTATACCTCATCAAAGGACTACCGATTTATGAAACATTGAACTCGCTTTACTCAATCTGCATAGACGTATCTCTATCCTCTCATTCATTCATGGGCCGCTTCTTTTGATCCTAATTCGATTTCTTACATGATAACGACTATTAATCTCTAGCCCTGTACCATTCTTCCCCAAGTACGTTGATAAAACTTTACTCTCGCTGCGATTATAGTCGTAAAGATGTGTTTCATTAAATCATTTTGCTACCTTTCCACTCTCACCTTACAGAGAACAGATTCTGACCTTAAGTGCCACTTTGACTTCTTTCATTAGGTTCTCATCCCCTTGGTAGAATCTTCAGCTCCACGGCCTTCAGCATGTTGGCAACTAGCCACTAAATTGTGATCCCAAGGTTAAATTTAGAGATTGATTGATCTTGCTAGATTTTCTGGACGCTGTTTTACAAATGATCATGTTAGATCTGCTTGAAATTCTTTTAAAAATCAGAGCATTTTTTTCTTTTAAATAAAATTGCCTTTAATTGCAATTCTTGAGACGTAGAATTTCAGATATAAATATTATGAATTTGCATCATTTATGAATATTGGTGGAGTTTGGAGAAAGAGGTTGGCGATATGCTTAATTAATAGTTGGGTCCATACCCTGTATCTTAGTTACACATAGGAAATTGAAGCTTAATTTGCTCTATATTTTCTTGGTTCCTTTATTTTTAGATATATTCATGAATTAAAGGGATAATTTTTACACAAATGATTTTAGAAATTTAAAATTTTACTTATCTGTAAATAAACTCATGCCTAGAACTATCCACTAACCACGGATATTGAAAATAAATATCCACAGTCACATCCGCTCATATATATGTATATATATATATATAATATATATATATATATATATATATATATATATATATATATATATATATATATATTTCACCTCTGGTGGGCAAAGGCCAGAGGCCTTCCAATGTTCCACCAGAGTTGGGGGGAAAGTCGGGAACATGTTCAAATCAAAAGCAGACATGACCTGATACACGGCGTTTGAAGGTGCCTAAGTCATAGGAAGTTGGAAAAATAGATGAAGGAAGTGTGTTCCAGACTTTACCAGTAGAGTACATGTAAGATTGAGCATAGCGGTTAAGTCTGGGATCAGAGAGTTGGACAGAGAAAGGATGAGACTGTGTAGAAAGACGAATCGCTCGAACCCTTCTTAATGGAGGAGGTATGCGACGAGAGAGTTCAGAAGAGCAGTGTCCTTTGTAATAGCGATAGCATAGAGAGAGTGACGCAACATTTCGACGGGCAGAAAGAGATTGGAGAGAATTATTGAGAGCAGGAGAGTTGATAAGGCGAAAAGCTCTAGACTCCACCTTTTCAAGGAGAGCTCTATGAGTGGAACCACCCCAGATCTGTGACGCATACTCCATACAGGGGCGAACAACACCCCTATACACAGCAAGCAACTGGGGTGGTGTGAAGAAATACTGAAGGCGTCTCAGAACACCCAACCTCTTAGAAGCTTGTTTAGAAAGAGAGGTAATGTGATCTTTCCAAGAAAGATCACGAGAAAAAGAAACAACTAGAATATTAATGAGAGATGAAGGTTTGAGTTGCGTGTTTTCGAAGAAGATATCGTAGTTGTGTGAAAGATTATGTCAAGTAGAGAGATGGAGGAATTGAGTTTTTGAGACATTGAAAACGACCATGTTTTCTCTGCCCCAATTTGAAATGAGAGATAGATCAGAGGTTAGTTGTTCCAAGACCACCCTCCTTGCCTCTATATATATATATATATAGATATATATATATATATATATATATATATATATATATATATATATATATATATATATATATATATATATATATATATATATATATATATATATATATATATATATATATATATATATATATATATATATATATATATATATATATATATATATATATATATATATATATATATATATATATATATATATATATATATATTATTATTATTATTATTATTATTATTATTATTATTATTATTATTATTATTATTATTATTATTATTCAAAGTTAAAGGAACTTCTCGTCTGGGTATGCGCTAATCCATTATTTACATATGAACATTCATTAACTTATTTTAAGAGTTTATTTTATGTTAACTTGAAAATCTTTTAAAAATTCAAGTGAAATGTTACAAACCAAGTAAAAAATGTTACATTTCACCTTACATTCTCTCTCTCTCTAATAATAATAATAATAATAATAATAATAATAATAATAATAATAATAATTCAAATTCAAAAATTTTTATTCAGAGGAATAATTACAGGTTGTACATTGTTTCAGTAGGTCCTACTCTACTAGATACAATATTTATAGTTAGCTGTACATTACTCTGAAAAGGGGCTTCTAAGGGGAAGCACATTGGTTTCCTTTGAACCCCAAAGTTTAATTGATAAATATTACATCAATATAATTTAATTTCTATTATTATACAAATATGATGCCTAAATATAATGAGCATTAATAAATATAGCAATAGCAATAATAATAATAGTAATAATAAAAGTTAAATACAATAGTACCCATAATAATATAAATTAATGACAATTGTAGTTATAATAGTAGCTAGTAATGGTAACAATAATGAATTAACGACAACAAGAACAAAAACAATAGTTATAATAATAATAATAATAATAATAATAATAATAATAATAATAATAATAATAATAATAATAATAATTGTAATTATAATTATAATAAATACCATCTCCAGTAGTAATACTAGAAAATAGTTCAGCATTATTGTTAATGTGTGACGTCGCTAGAATTATAGGAATATCTTCTGCATATGTAATAAAAAATAGTAATAATATATACTAATAATAATAGTAATAATGTTAATAATAATAATAATAATAAAAAAAAAAAAAAAAAAAAAAAAAAAAAAAAAAAAAAAAAAAAAAAAAAAAAAAAAAAAAAAAAAAAAAAAAAAAAAAAAAAAAAAAATAATAATAATAATAATAATAATAATAATAATAATAATAATAATAATAATAATAATAATAATAATAATAATAATAATAATAATAATATTAATAATAATAATAAACAATAATAATAATAATAATAATAATAATAATAATAATAATAATAATATTTGGATAAATTTTCGCAGTGGATGAATTTCTTCATAAGTAAAAAAAAAATGGAAATTAAATTAAAATTTAGAATAAAAAAAAGCAATTAAATATATATTTAACCTTGAAAACAAAATATTTTCAATTTAAACAAATCTATGAAAAGAAATCCCGAAACTGACGCTGCAGTTATTCAACAGTATTCACCTTTCTCACTAATAATAATAATAATAATAATAATAATAATAATAATAATAATAATAATAATAATAATAATTAGGTATGTTAATTAAAATGAAAATCATGTTTAAATTCAAGTTATTTTCTTCCAGAACGTTGAAAACGTTAAATAAAACCTTTTGACCTTCAAAGTAAAAATGTATTCAAGGTGAAAACAATTTTAATGACACATATATATATATATATATATATATATATATATATATATATATATATATATATATATATATATATATATATATATATATATATATATATATATATATATATATATATATATATATATATATATATATATATATATATATATATATATATATATATATATATATATATATATATATATATATATATATATATATATATATATATATATATATATATATATATATATATATATATATATATATATATATATATATATATATATATATATATATATATATATATATATATATATATATATATATATATATATATAAGTAGTATAATTTAAGTCGTCAATTAAGTTATCATCTAATTAGTTGTTTTCCTTTACGATTTTCTAGTGTTTAAATTACTTATTAAAACAATGCAATGTTTTGTATTATGTTGTCACGCATTTTTTCCACTCTCTTTGGTTTTCCAACCATCTTATAAACATATATATATATATATATATATATATATATATATATATATATATATATATATATATATATATATATATATATATATATATATATATATATATATATATATATATATATATATATATGTATGTGTGTGTGTGTGTGTGTGTGTGTGTGTGTGTGTGTGTCTGTGTTTTTATAGGGTGCGCGTTAGATTAAAATTATTGTATCTATTTTTAGGTACATAAATGACATAAGTCTGGAGAGAATTCTTAAATGGTGGTTTATTCCTTATTTGTAAGTACCTTTTAGAGCCTGTCTGGCGGGTTTCATTTTGAGCGAAAAGCTTTTCTTAATCCCTAAGAAGAAGCGAGCAATATCTGTTTTTCTTTTACATTTTCTCTCTATTATTTGAGTGTTCACCGAGGGTGTGTTTGTTAGACTTAAAGAGTAAATTCTTTAAACTGATGGTACTTCATTCAATAATAAAATGGTTTCTCTATATTATTAAATCATGGTGCAGTCAAAACTAATTTACTTGTTTAGTAGTTACGGAAAATCTCCTAAATTTCGAGATTTCCATTTTACTTTGCATGGTGTAACCATTATTGAATGCAATTTATATGACTTTCTTCGAGGTTCTTTCTTCATTCATTGATGTAACAATGTCACATTTTTTGGCCTATTTTGTGCCGAAGAAAACGAAATGATGAAAAGGAACTTTGTTTTATCTTTGGATTGCCGCATTTGACTGTGCTGATGGTAGGATCTTCGTACGATCACATAATTGTGGTCGAACTTAGTGAGATTAATTTCAAATGGCTTTTAGAATTAACTCTGTGATGTTGCCTTTACTATTAACTTTATTCAGTTTTATTCTGTCAGTCGGATTTTTGTTGTACACAAGTGTTTATTTCATTGTATAATCGTATCTGTTCTGACACCATTTAACAAAACCCGATATTTTTAATTAATCATGTAACATTTTTTATGTTTATTTATTTGTTCTCACTTAAAAATTTGTAGATTTTTGGAGTTCACTTGTTCGTTAAAGTGACGGTCAGCTTTCAGGTTTATCTTCAATTCGCAAATATAATTCATCCATTTTTATACAAACGTATGGAGTATGAAAATGTATGTTTGTGTAAGCAGCTGTACATTATTGCCTTTCTGTTCTCAGATCTAATTCGCATTCGTACATAGGCCGTTAAGTAATTGTTTAAATTATTAAACATTACCTTTCTTCCTGTGTTCATTCCAAAGATTCTCGAAACGTTTGTACCATTAGTACGTTCCCGTCTGCGATGTGGAGTCATCACAATAGACTTCTTTCAACATGCCAAATATTTCAATAAATGTCTTTCATAATCACAAACAAATTTGATATTTTTATCACATTTTAATTCCTTCACACTTACGTAATATCCAAAATTGACCAACAGTGGTTCGATACGTGTAAATACACATATGGAAATTCCCGTGGACGTCACATGTCCAATACTAGTACAATTGCAAAGGTTCTTTTATTTTTTGACTTACCTCCCTATATATATATATATATATATATATATATATATATATATATATATATATATATATATATATATATATATATATATATATATATATATATATATATATATATATATATATATATAATATATATATATATATCAGTGATGGGCGAATCCGGAAACTTTCGAATCCGAATCCAGCTAATTTTCAATTTCTCGAATCTGAATCTGAATCCATCCAAGTTTAGAATTCTCGAATTCGAATCCGAATTAGAATTCAGAACCTTCGAATCCGAATCTAATGCGAATCCAGCGGATTTTGGAATTTCTTGCATCTGAATCCGAATTCGTATTCGAATTCTCCCATCACTTTATATATATATATATATATATATATATATATATATATATATATATATATATATATATATATATATATATATATATATATATATATATATATATATATATATATATATATATATATATATATATATATATTCTTTTATGGCCAAATGCCAGAGCCCAACCAATCACCACCAGAGTTGAGAAATTATCTGGACTGTTCAAATTGAAAACCAACATACCCCGATACACGGTATTTTAAAGTGTGTATGTTAATTAAAGGAAGTTGGGAAAATTTATAAAGGGAATGAGTTTCAGACTTTATAAACGGAATTTATGTAAGACCAAGCATAGAGATTAAGTCTAGTGTTAGAGAATTGGAAAGAAAAAGGATGAGATTGCTTAGAAAAGCATGAGGTTGACTCACCAACAGAAAATGATACCGAAAAAATTAGTAAGAGCAAAATGCGTTATAAGGCGAAAACTCCTACATTCCACCTTTTCAAGGAGAGCTTTGTAAATAAAATACATGAACGAATAGCCCTCTATAAAGGAAGAACAAGGAACTGGAGCCGAGTGAAGAAATTTCAAAATCACCTCAGAACAACCAATCAATTTGAAACTTGTTTAGAAAGAGAAATAATGTGATTCTTCCAAGAAAAATCCCGAGAAAAAGATACTCCGAGAATATTTAGGACAAAGGTTTGAGTTGCGTGTTTTCGAAGATATTATAGTTGTGTGGAAAATTATGTCGAGTAGAAAGATGAACGAACTGAGTTTTTGAAGTACTGAAAGCAACTGTTTTCTCTGCTCCATAATGGAATTCAAGAACGATTGTAGGTTTGTTTCTCCAGGGCTACCCTCCTAGCGATAATTCATTGCTATTGAGGGGTATGGACTTCAAAATGAAAGAGTTAATGGAAGGTACAGTTATCGGCTTAGGAGTGGATTAGTAATGAAGTAATAGAAATAAAGTCACTAATGAAAAACAGAAAAATATTTGGTAATATAACATAAAATTGAAATTTAAGTAAATATAAGAATAGGAAATGATAAGCATATAGTTTGCAATATTTACCCAAAATTGATGTAAGTGCATGGCATTCCTCGTGCTGCGAGGACGACGCAATAGTGGTGGAATGGGAAAGGTCAGTTACCTCGAGCACCTACCAATATAAGACCTATAGAAAACAAATTGTTTGCCAAAGGCACGCGGCAGAGACAGAGGGTCTAGTGAGTTTGAAAGTAGAGGACAGTTTATTAGTTATTTCGCCTTAAACTCAACCCTATCCGAAAGACAGGCATACCTAGAACCACTCCTCCCACCCCACCCCGCAACCGCCTCCCAAATGAGAGAACAGTACTCTATACATGGTGGATAAAACCCTTATGTAATGAGAGTGACTGGGAAGAAAAAAATTCTCCCAACCTGAATAGAACTCCTTTCTTCTTTGAAGCCGTCCTTGTAACCGTTGTTATATGAGGTTTCGAAGAGAATTTGTTGTTTATGTTCAGACCAACAATATTTTTGATGTTCACAGGTGAGACGGGAGAGCCGTTTCATGGACAGGAAAGTTGGGAGGTGTTTAAGGAAGAGAGATGTGAAGATGTTGTGTTTTTAAAGAGTTGAATTTCTCGACTCCGAATGCGGAACCTTCGAATCCGAATCCAGGACCTTCGAATATGAATCCAGTAAAATTTGCATTTTTAGAATCTGAATCCGCGAAAAAAATCTTAGAATTCGGATTCGGACTATATATATATATATATATATATATATATATATATATATATATATATATATATATATATATATATATATATATATATATATATATATATATATATATATATATATATATATATATATATATATATATATATATATATATATATATATATATATATATATATATATATATAAGAGAGAGAGAGAGAGAGAGAGAGAGAGAGAGAGATATATATATATATATATATATATATATATATATATATATATATATATATATATATATATATATATATATATATATATATATATATATATATATATATATATATATATATATATATATATATATATATATATGACAAAACAGCGATGCACTAATCGCATCAAATTTCAACAAAGAAATTACCCAAATGAAAATTAAAGTAAAAAGAGAGTTAGGCCTTTCGACGCAAATGTTGTAAGTCATCAGACTCCTCCAAAATAAAAATTTAAAAAGTTAAAGGTGAAAAACCGGCCAGTTACTTCTCCACAAAGAAAAAGACAAATGAAAACTCCCCACAACCTCCACTCCAGCTATTAAAACTTAGAAAAAAAAAATTTTTTGGGGCAAGTATCAAAAAAAGAGCGAAAGAGATCTCAGACAGCCTCCTTCAAGACTGGTGCGCTCAAGTTATATATTTATAAAGTAAATCTCCCTCGCTTAAAACAAATCAACTACAAAAAATAAATAAATAAATAAATAAAAAAAACTCTTAACATCTTAAAACAATGAAACAGTATAAATTGCAGTATTTATAAAAATAGTTAAAATCATCCACAAACGATGAAAGAAAAAAAAAAGCCACTCATAACAACATAAAACAATAAACATGATAAAATAAAGCATTTATAAAAATATAATTAAAATAATTATAACTGCCTAAAAAATTAAAATCTTGGGCAGTAAAAATAATAATGAGGATAACAACAATAATAAAAATAATAATGAATAATAATAATAAAAATAATAATACTAATAATAATAATAATAAAAATAATAATAATAATAATAATAATATAATAATAATAATAATAATAATAATAAAAATAATAATAATGATAATAATAATAATAATAATATTTAAAGAACTGTAACTACCAATATTTTAAAACATTAAAACACGATAAAGTACAGCACCTACAAAAGCAGTTAGAATTCTATT
>SEYY01000312.1:63103-65603 GCA_009176605.1 Armadillidium nasatum
CACTTACATTCTCGGACTCTGATTATTATCCTAATGGGATTTCACTTTCCCTGAAACCATCCGGGATCGCACCACAAATAATTTATTTCATCTATTACATTAATTAAACAAATAAATAATTTTTTTTAATTAATATTTTTTTACGTAAATAAATTATTATTATTATTATTATTATTATTATTATTATTATTATTATTATTATTAATATTAATATTAACATTGTTATTTCAGATGAGCAAGAACGGGTCCAGAAGAAAACTTTCTTGAATTGGATAAACGCTCATTTGTCCAGGGTAAGAAAAATTGAAAAACACCAATATTCAAATGCAAACATGCAAACACACACATACATACAATATATATATATATATATATATATATATATATATATATATATATATATATATATATATATATATATATATATATATATATATATATATATATATATATATATATATATATATATATATATAGAAAGAGAGAGAGAGAGAGAGAGAGATGCAAAAAACCGTTTTCTAAGCATTTTTTTAAAATAAATATTTAATTAAATATGGTATTTTACATTATTTCATTATTACCGATGGCTGAGTAACAAGCACTTTAGAACTTTTTACTAGTTGCATTATCCCCCCCCCACCCCCTATTTGGCTATTCATTCTCATTCCCTCCAATTAAATCACCCGATACATGTAAAATTCAAATTTTGAAATTTTATATTTTGAACATAAGCCAAGCCTCCATTTTCAATTCCTGGAATCTTTTTATATTTGGCATCACAACTCTTAAATTAAATGAAAATTTGCATCCTCATAATATGTTAATTTTGAAGTGACATTTCAACATATGATACTATTTTTCTCTCTACACTAAAATTTCATTTACTTATTTATTTATTTTATATATATATATATATATATATATATATATATATATATATATATATATATATATATATATATATATATATATATATATATATATATATATATATATATATATATATATATATATATATATATATATATATATATATATATATATATATATATATATATATATATATATATATATATATATATATTATATATATATATATATATATATTGTATTTTTTTGTTTTATTTTAATCGTGGTTATTTTTGTTCATTCTACTGTTAGCCTTGAGCATGGGTTGAAGGAATACTCACTTGAAACTCCTCCACATCAGAATTTAACAAAAATGTTTATTTCTTTTCATCCTCTTTGACAATTTTATAGTTCCGTCTTTTGGAAATAAAAGCTGCACTAGCAACTCTTTTACTACTATATATATATATATATATATATATATATATATATATATATATATATATATATATATATATATATATATATATATATATATATATATATATATATATATATATATATATATATATATATATATATATATATATATCATTCTTGGAGTTCTTGTTAAATATGTTTAATGGGCACTTCCACTTCCCCCCCCTTCTTCATATATACCCCAAATACTTACAAGTACATATTGTATACATTTTCTTTTAAACAATTTAAATAGTGTTGGGACAAAATCTAACAGAATTATCGATGGAATTATCGATGCCAAGTTTTCGACGCTGGAATGTTTTAGTGCAGAGTCTTTTTTTTTTTTTTTTTTTCATCATTTTTTTGAAACATCCGTGCTCTTTATTCTAATTTACACTTTGATGAACACCACCTCTCTCGTCTTCTAGACCTAAACTCTTGTTCTTGATTTAAACGTTTCTGCTTGAGTTTTCCTACCGCAAACAATTTTATTTTCAGACTATTTGTCTTTATTCTCAATTTTACATTTAAATGCCACTACGTTCTCGATTCTACTTTGGAGTCTTCCGAATTTTTCACCTCTTTATCAATCTAAGATTAAATTTATTTTTTTCTCTTTATTTATCATATAACTCTACCGACAATCCTAAGTTCTTCTACTATCTAAACTACAAAAGAAAACGCATAAATTTCACCGCTTAATTGAAATCATCATTTTAGGTGATTTCAATGTTCACGACAACTTTTACTTCTCAAGATACAGCCTGTGAACTTGTCTTCCATTTCTCTATCCACAATAACCTTGCACAAATGGTACAGCCCCCTACCTTCATCCCTGATAGTCTGGGAGGTGAACCCAACATTCTCACCTTTTCTTAACTTCTAATTCTTTTCCTTATTCTGTTAAACTCTTTCCGCCTCAGAATTCCTCCTTTCGCCTTCTTATCTCTGTATCTTCTTCTGTCTTTTCAAGACTTTCACAAGAAAGTAGTCAGACTTGAGGTCGTTCTTCTTTGATTTCCCATTCAATGATAACTCCTTCCGTGAGAGGAGTCCCAGGGAATTCGCACAACCCATAACCGAGGCGATTCTCCCCGGCATAGAGGTGCACATTCCATATATTTTCCCTTCAATTAAACCCAACAAACCTTGGTTTAACACTTCTTAGTCTCGTGATATTCGCCACAGG
>SEYY01000312.1:70603-78103 GCA_009176605.1 Armadillidium nasatum
ATGATAAGTTTAATTTTGTACAACATAAACATACTGTATATAAAGTACCTACAAATAATATCAAAAGACTAAAGATGATGTTGAAAATGACCTCCGTTGTTCCCAATGCACGAGTCCAGGCGTCTTCTCATCGATTGTCGGACCCGTTCAAATATTCCAGGAGTCTGTTTGATCGTTTCAATTCCGTTCATAACCCTTAATCGTAGGTCTTCAACGGTGTCGATTGGAGAAGAGTATACTAAGGTCTTTAAATGTCCCCAAAGGTAATAATCCAAAGGATTTAGATCTAGTGACCTTGCTGGCCACGGAACTGGGCCAACTCGACCTATCCATTGAGTGGAAAAGGTATCATTCAGGTGTTCACGAACTGCAGCACTAAAGTGTGCAGGAGCCCCATCATGCATAAACCACATGTTGTGGCGCAACTGAATAGGTACATCATCAAGCAAGGTACGGAGCTTATGTTTCAAAAAGTTTAAGTAGATTATGCCATTAAGCCTGGGAGGAAGCTCGAACAAAAGTAGATGATCATTTAAAATTTCTGCTCAAATGTTTTCTGAAAACTGATCTTGTGAACGATTCTGTTTGATGGAATGAGGATTCTCGTCTGCACAAATGTGTTCGTTATGGACGTTAACGATAGCTGTTCTTGTAAAGTGAGCCTCGTCGGTAAATAAAACCTTCGATAAAAAGTTTTTGGGTCAATACATTTGTCCAAAAACCATTGACAAATAACAACACGAGGAGCATAGTCACGTGGCAATAGAGTATGCCACTGTTGGACGTGGTACGGGTGTAACTGATGCTCATGCAGCAACCTCCAAATACTAGATTGGTTCGAATTAAACTGTAGTGACAATTCTCGCGTGCTCTTTTCAGGATGCTCAGATATTTCATTAAGAACTAATTCTTCTAAATCAACAGTCCTAGTAGATCGGGGTCTGACTGCATTAGTGTGCTCTTTGGACTGCAAATAACCTGATTCAGACAGGTATTGATGAATAGTGGCAAAAACCTTGCGCTTGGACAAATTCGGTTGAGATATTTCTCTTGGTACAAACGTCTTGCTGCAGAACTATTGCAGCGTCCCATCCCATACATTAAATGCATGTCAGCTAGTTCAGAGTATCAATACACGTGGTAATTACGTTCCATATTCAATAAAGAAATAAACACGTAAGAGACACACAATCAATGAGTTACAAAGTAATGCGTAACACAAACAGACAGTGCATTTATACGGTAGTTGGTTGTTCTGGTCAACAATCCCAAATTTATAGTTTGTAACTTACTTGGTTTCGTAGATACAAAATATTTAGTAACAAACACATACAGACATCCAGACGAAAAACTAAGCACATTACGTCATACCTTTATAGGAACTTTTACCTTTATTTTTGCATGTCTTATCAGTTACCAAAAATTTTACCATAATTTGGAATCACCCTGGTATATATATATATATATATATATATATATATATATATATATATATATATATATATATATATATATATATATATATATATATATATATATATATATATATATATATATATATATATATATATATATATATATATATATATATATATATATATATATATATATATATATATATATATATATATATATATATATATATATATATATATATATATATATATATATATATATATATATATATATATATATATATATATATATATATATATATATATATATATATATATATATATATATATATATATACTTAGTAAATGTTTCGAATTTTGCAAGAACATTAGTTTTATAAGTAAGAGATTTTAAATTTAAGTTACATGTTTTGTTACCTCATTTAAAAACTGTTGATTTGTTATTTCCTTTCCGGTCACTCTATTGCAGAAGTGTTTGAGAAGTTATTTTTCATCTTTTGATTTAATAAATAAATAATAGTTCCCTCAAGTTTCTGTTTTATCCTCGACTTTTTTTAATTCGCCCATTAAAGACTCCATCTCTCACTTCGTCATTCATGCCAATGAGTTCTATTCAATAGGCTTTCCTTCTGTTTAATTAAAAAAATAATTTCTTCACCAGTAGTATTGAGGATGATTATTGAGTAACTGATTTCTGTTTTGCTCGTATATCAAATTTGTTTATTTAAAGCATGTTTGTTTTCAAAGTCTCAGAAACTCATTTCCTTCTGTCTGCTTTACGAAATCTTCCACACAACAAAAACATTTTCGAATGTACAGAAATGAATTCTGAATATTAATTAATGGAGACTAAATGTCTTCTGGTCAGTTCAATATTTTCTCTCGTCACACAGTTGCTTGCTTTACATGGGGTCATTACCAACACCTTTTTGAACTATGGATAAGCCTCTTTTATTTTGGAGGAAGATGATCACAGATGTTCTTGCAAGGGCGGAGTCTAAAGCTCTTCGTTTCAACGACTGTCTCATTCGTGTGATACGTATATCCTACACATTCCCATCCTTTTTTCCTCCAAATTACTACCCAAAGACTTGCGAGCTGTGCTCATTCTTTCATACATGAGAGGGCAAAGTCGGAAATACACTTCCTTTTCTTTTCTACTATTTCCTTTCACTTTTACACCTTCAAATGACATGTTGGGAAACTTGTGAAGTCTAATTTTGATTATTTTGCAAACTTTGGTATGTTGCAATTAGATCTCTGGTGTTCCCTCCCTAAAGACACACACACACAAAACACACACACACACACACACAAACACACACTATATATATATATATATATATATATATATATATATATATATATATATATATATATATATATATATATATATATATATATATATATATATATATATATATATATATATATATATATATATATATATATATATATATATATATATATATATATATAGGGAAAGAATATATGAAATAGTCATTACTTTTATTATAGCTGAATTGTTTTTCTAAATAATATTTGTGAGGAAAGATTGCATGGAGATGTTTCTCTTTACTGATGGACTTAGAAACTTAATAATTGGTCTAAATTCAGTACGAGACTCTTCTTTATTGCCCTGTTTTAAGGTCAGAGTTCATTTGGTTTCTTGGGACCAATTTTATCTTACCTTTGAGAAAGGTCAAATGTCAGAGAATATTTATAATTTCTCTTATATTTACTAAAAAAATTTCATACAATCCACAATTTCCCTAGAACTCATAAATTATATTATATCCACACACACACACGCATATATATATATATATATATATATATATATATATATATATATATATATATATATATATATATATATATATATATATATATATATATATATATATATATATATATATATATATATATATATATATATATATATATATATATATATATATATATATATATATATATATATATATATATATATATATATATATATATATATATATATATATATATATATATATATATATATATATATATATATATATATATATATATATATATATATATATATATATATATATATATATATATATATATATATATATATATATATATATATATATATATATATATATATATATATATATATATATATATATATATATATATATATATATATATATATATATATATATATATATATATATATATATTACCTGTGGCGGGAAAAGGGCAAAGGCTAAAGGTCGACTAAAATTTACACCAGAATTAGGGAGAAAATCAGAAATATGGTCAAATTAATGGCCTACATGTCCCGATACACGGCGTTTAAAGATGTGCAAGTCATAGGAAGTTGGAAAAATAGATGAAGGGAGTGTGTTCCACACTTGAGCAGTAGAGTCAGAGAGTTGAACCGAGAAAGGATGAGACTGTTCAGAATTTCGAGTCACACAAGCCCTTCTCAATAGGGAATGTATGCGAGGGAAGAGTTCAGAAGAGCAATGTCCATTCTAATAGCGATAGTATAGAGAGAATAACTCAATAATTCGACGGGCAGAAGCAGACTGAAGAGAATTAGTGAGAGCGGAAGAGGTGATAAGACGAAAAGCCCTAGACTCCACCTTTTCAAGGAGGGCTGTATGAGTGGAACCACCCTAGATATGTGAGGCATACTTTAAACAAGGACCAACAAAACCCCTATAAAGAGCTTCGGAATCGTCTAAGGTTGAATTAGGGGCAAATATTATAGCGAAGAATTCATCTTTAGAGGAAGGAAAAACGGCAGTTGTACCGTCAGAAGATACTAAAGTGGGAAAAAAGGAAGAAAGAAAGTTAGAGTTGACACTTTTTTTTTTGGCAAAATGCCAGAAAGAGCCTGAAGAAGAGCCAGAAATATTATTGCATTTTTTCGAAGAAATGAGTCTTTAATGTTCTGGGATGAAATATAAGTTGCATGAGTTTGAGCAATTTGACCACGTTCCCGACTTTTCCCCTAACTCTGGTGGAATTTTAGTAGGCCTCTGACCTTTGCCCACCAGAGGTGAAATAAAAAAAAAAATATATATATATATATATATATATATATATATATATATATATATATATATATATATATATATATATATATATATATATATATATATATATATATATATATATATATATATATATATATATATATATATATACTATTCAGTGATATCCGAATACAAATTCGAAGATTTTTTTCATGAATTCGGATTCGGATTCGCATTCGAGGTTCCTGGATTCGGATGAGAATTTTAAAATTCTAAAATTTGCTGGATTTGGATTCGAGTGTTCTGGATTCGGATTCGTGAATTCTAAAACTTGCTGGATTCGGATTCGGATTCGAGAAAATAAAATTGTTAGAGCAATAATTGAATATATATATATATATATATATATATATATATATATATATATATATATATATATATATATATATATATATATATATATATATATATATATATATATATATATATATATATATATATATATTATATATATATATTGTTTACTATTCGGATTTAGATTCCGGATTAGATTCGCCCATCACTGATAGACTTGCATGAATATGTTTTCAAGTCGTAAGTTACTCATATGAAAGAATGATAAAATGCAATATTAATTAATTGCTAAAAGTTTCTTGAAACATGAAAATGGTCTACGAAATGCAACACTAAATTCTGTCCTTTAAATCCTCTATTAATTAAATGTCACAATTAGTAATGAAGTTGAAATATTTTAAATTTCAATAATAATAATAATAATAATAATAATAATAATAATAATAATAATAATAATAATAATAATAATAATAATAATAATAATAATAATAATAATAATAATAATAATAATAATAATAATAATAATAATAATAATAATAATAATAATAATAATAATAATAATAATAATAATAATAATAATAATAATCACTTAATTGCTTAGTATTATCTAATAATAATAATAATAATAATAATAATAATAATAATAATAATAATAATAATATTAATAATAATAATAATAAAAATAATAATTATTGTATTTATAGAAACAACAATAACATTTTACTACTACTACTAAGAGTAATATTAATAATATTTCAAGTGAAGAGCTTTTATTCAGAAAAGAAAACTACAATTTAAATTACTTTAAAAATAGGAATACTACATAATTATAAATAACTTTTACCTTGTACAAAATTTGTATTTAGAAAGCAACGAAAATTCCAATATATCTTATACAACAAAAAGGTTATTGGTAATAATAATAATCATATGTGTGTATAATAACTTGTAACGAAAGAGATACAGATATTGGTAATTGAGTAATTTTGGTACACCTCGTCAATATTTTGATTTTGAAATCAATATTCGCTGTAAATTTTTCATCGCTGCCTTGGACCAAAATAACCTGTGAGCAATCCATTATTTTAAATTATGAAATAAAAAGTGATTTCTTGCCTAAAGTTCATGAAATATACAACCCATTTTCTTATGATTAAATAAATATTACTTTTTTTGTTTTTGGATTTTACTTTATTTATTTTTTGTCAAAGAAATTCTTTAAAAATTTACGAATTTTTTACGCGTTAGCAAATCATCAAACTAGATTCCAGAAATTTGTTTCGATATGCTTTACGTTTTGGAATAAAAAAATGGTCTCAATTTAGATACTGATCCCTCCTTTACTAGTATCCTAAATTATTATTATTATTATTATTCGCTTTGGGTTTGTTAGTTAATGTCGTTAATAATCAATTCCAGTAGTAAATATAGATATTAAAAATTGTAAATATTATAATGCTAATATATTTATTTTCAGCACTACCATTAAGACTTTCTATTAAAGAAGAACTTTCTAAAGGGTGGACAAAGTCTCACCCGAGCAAGGGACACCGTATCCCATTCTGCCATACACTTACATTTTCAAATTCGTTTATATTCGGGTATTCTCTTTTGGTTTAAAACATTACGAACGACTTTGTACATTGAAATGTAATTTAAAAGAAAAATGAAGATCCTCCGGCAAACCAACCCTATCTTTATTTTCTGCCATTCGCTCACTCCAATATTTAAAGAGCTGCCTAATAAATGTTGATATGATTTGTAAAACTTAACTAACTAATGGGGAAAAAATCTCCGTTTAGTAATTTGAAAAACGTCCAAGATTCTAAATTAAAAAGATGTTCACTTAATTAATTTATTCTTTTCAGGCAGGATGTCATGTTAGAGCAATAATTGGTGTTGGGAAAATTAAAATAAAGCTGATTAAGCTACTAAAAAGATAAAGCTTTACTCTAATGTTACTACTTACTATTTAAAAAAAATATGGTACAGCACTTTAATGAGGTTTTAATATTAATATAGAAATTATTTTAATATATTTCTTTGCGTCTAAGGTATCTAGAACATTTATCTAATTGATGGGGGAAGGGGAACAAGAAGTACGGAATGTAACAAAATTTTAAAAATTAAGATTAGTGTCAATAGGGCAACATCAAGCATCAAACTATTTGTAATCAAACATTCAAACATATGTAATTGATTTTGATTATCCACTGTGAGTTGCTAGATTTAATATTGTATCCTTTCACTTCTTTGAACAAAACTAATTTTCCACCATTTTTTTCTTACTGCTCCTTCTTTCTAAGCTCATCAATTGAGGGACTTGAAGGAAAGGTTGAAAATATTACTTTAGCAACAAACAAAGGACTTCCCTTGACTCTTTTTCAAAAACTGTGTTGAAAAGTTTAAGTCAAATCACTACAATGTAATTTTCAACAAACAAATACACACACACATTCTAAGGATAAAATCAGCCTTGTAAAATCTAGATTACGCTATCATAAACCATAAGCAATTACACAGTAATTATAATTTATGAATGAAGCCGATGGTAAACATGAGCAGTATGTTGATCTTTATTTGTTCGCAAATGCAGCTTAATTTTTAACCTGTTTTCTATGTCTTAAATTTCTAGACCTCGTAAACGACATTAAATTTTACTTCGTTACAAAGTTTATGGTAACGTCCAATCAACCACAAAA
>SEYY01000312.1:80070-87570 GCA_009176605.1 Armadillidium nasatum
ATATATATATATATATATATATATATATATATAGAATAATATATATATTATATATATATATATATATATATATATATATATATATATATAATATATATATATATATATATATATATATATATATATATATATATATATATATATATATATATATATATATATATATATATATATATATATATATATATATATATATATATATATATATATATATATATATATATATATATATATATATTATATAATAATATATATATATATATATATATATATATATATATTATATATATATATATATATATATATATATATATATATATATATATATATATATATATATATATATATATATATATATATAATTAAAACGATATTTTCTAAAACCGATATATCGATATTTTTTAACCGATAGTATCGAGGGCAATTTGATATTTAAAAAAATTATCGATATTTTTAAAAATATCAGCATCCCTAATAATGATCACTAGCTCCTAAAGTCTCCCCCACTTCAACATCATTCACCATCATTTCATCATTTGTTAATATTAAATCAAACAATGCTGCATGCCTTGTTGGTTCTTGGACCATCTGACTCAAAAAGTTGTATAGAATACAATTTACAAATACTGAACTTCTATTAACTATGCTACTCAAAGAATTCCACTCAATGTCTGGAAAATTAAAATCACCCATAATGACTATTCCTTTTACATTATTTTGACATGCTACCTTGATTTCGTTCACCATTTCTTCATCTAACACTTGATTCTGATCAGGAGCTCTATAAAATGCTTCTATCCGGTATGATTTATTATACATAAGAATATCTACCCACACAGATTTCCACATCCTGATTTGTTTTAATGTCAGCTATTAACACTGATTCAATATTGCCTTTAACATAGAGTGCTACACCTCCACCACTTCTTCCTCTACGTTGGTATAGGTAAAATGAGTATCCTTCTATTTCATATTCCTGTAGGGAGTCTCAGTAAAATGCCTCATTAACCCATGCTTCAGTAATGCAAATTATGTCTAGATTCTCCTTTATAATGTAACTAATCAACTCATCCTTTTTGTTTCTAAGACTCTGAGCATTTGTGTAAAAACATTTCATACTAAACATGTCCTTATATGTATCCTTTACATATATATATATATATATATATATATATATATATATATATATATATATATATATATATATATATATATATATATATATATATATATATATATATATATATATATATATATATATATATATATATATATATATATATATATATATATATATATATATATATATATATATATATATATATATATATATATATATATATATATATATATATCAGAAAGCTGATTTACAGTTCTCAGGTTTAAAAGTTTTTCATAATTGAGTATTGGGGTTCTTGAAAGACTGGAACAATATGTAATATTAAATTGGAAATAAATCATCATAGAAGCTGGTTAATGTTCTCTGCTAGGGCTTCTTTTATTCTTAATCTATATTAATAATTTGGATAAATGAATAAATTGTTGTTCCTAAGTTTGCTGATGACACTATGCAGGACTATTGTTTAAAATATTGAGGGATGTATGAACTTAATGTGATTTAAATTAAGTGAAAAGTGGCAATTGAATTTTAATAATAAAAAACATTAGGTTTTTCAAGTGGCCTATTTTAAGTTTCAATTATGAAATGTATGAAGAATGTCTAGAATCTATGGGAAAAAGAAAAAAAATTGAATGTGATTCAACAAAAGTTTGAGGGCTAGGACTTCGAAAATTTATCCTTTATAATACAAAATATTTCCTTAAAAAATATTCTGCCTTTGTTGATTAAATGATCAGACTGCATTGGTCTACATATCATAACAAAAAAAAAAAAAAAATAAAAAAAAAAATATATATATATATATATATATATATATATATATATATATATATATATATATATATATATATATATATATATATATATATATATATATATATATATATATATATATATATATATATATATATATATATATATATATATATATATATATATATATATATATATATATATATATATATATATATATATATATATATATATATATATATATATATATATGGCTTAGGTGGAGATTGTTTCTGAGTTTCGATATTTTTTATATCGATATTTTTTTATGTCGATATTTTATTTTAATCGATATTTTCCTGCCTATAACTTTTTTTTATAACTCAGTTTCGTTTCATAGTCGTGCAAACGTTCTTGTGTAGGTTAGGCCTCTTTTACGGCAACTTCTTGTGTAGGTTAGGCCTCTTTTACGGCAACTTCGGTACCTCAGGTTATGATAAGTCGAATTAGGTTCTGCTAGAAAAGTAAGTAATAATAATTGTGTGTATGTCTAGTAATATGTACCTCTGGCAACTCTCTTGTTTACGATAGGCTTCTCCGATATTTTCGATTTTCGATATTTTTTAACAATCGAAACTCAGAAACAATCTCCACCTTTACCTATATATATATATATATATATATATATATATATATATATATATATATATATATATATATATATATATATATATATATATATATATATATATATATATATATATATATATATATATATGTAAAAATATTTTAAATATCAATTTTCATTCAAGTGCCCTAGTTCACTCCAAATACTACAAAGTTGTAGCAAAGTTTACCCTATAATTTTTGGTTGCAGAGTGAAGGCAGGACAAAAAAATAAATAAATAAATAAATAAATAAATAGTGACGTATTTTTAAAAAAAAATTTCCCAGAGAACAAGGCTGTAAAAAGTAAATATTAAAATAAAGTTTACCATATAATAGGGTAAACTTTGATTACAGACTCTGAAGCACTTTTATATATATATATATATATATATATATATATATATATATATATATATATATATATATATATATATATATATATATATATATATATATATATATATATATATATATATATATATATATATATATATATATATATATATATATATATATATATATATATATATATATATATATATATATATATATATATATATATATATATATATATATATATATATATATATATATATATATATATATATATATATATATATATATATATATATATATATATATATATATATATATATATATATATATATATATATATATATATATATATATATATATATATATATATATATATATATATATATATATATATATATATATATATATATATATATATATATATATATATATATATATATATATATATATATATATATATATATATATATATATATATATATATATATATATATATATATATATATATATATATATATATATATATATATATATATATATATATATATATATATATATATATATATATATATATATATATATATATATATATATATTATAAATAATTTTTTTGATAACGATAATAATAATAATCTAACACCCAAACATCTACACGTCTGCTAATAAACTGAAGAAATGATAAAAATTTCATCAAAGAACAAAAGCAACATTTAGCAACCCTTTAATAATAATAATAATCATAATAATTACAAATAATGATAATAAATAACAATAATAATGATAATAATAATAATAATAATAATAATAATAATAATAATAATAATAATAATAATAATAATAATAATAATAATAATAATAATCATAATTATAAATTATAATAATAATAAATTGTAATAATAATAACAACACAACATCCATCAAAATGCTCATCAAAGAACAAAAGCGGTATTTAGCAACTCTGCGAGAGTAATTAATTTAAAAGCCGCTGTGCGTATGTGGAGCTCGGGTCGCTCAGGGGGCGTGTATTATCCTAACTGGACTAGCTTACTTCGGCACTAATGGGGACTACGTATTTTTTCGATCTACTGTGGTTTTCAATGAATTTCGGACAGTTTTATATTGTTTCGGACGCGTCCCCGTTTGGACGTCCCCTCAAAAAAATGCGTAACTAGGAGTCGCGTTTTTCATGCACCCTAGTACCTGATACCTACCAACGCGTAAGTACATGTATGCATGTATACACACGCACACATAAACATACATATACATACACATATGAAAAATACACAATAATATACAAACATACACATATACAATACATAAAACAAATATACAAACATTTCACTACATAGACATATACATACATATACAACTAATCATACACATATACATACACCCATATACACACAGAGGGAAGAGAAATAAGAACAAGAAGATTAGATAAAGCACAGAAAAGGTTGCTTGGAAAAGTTTAGATTTAGGATCGATGATTGATCAAGAAGGAAGAAAAGAAAAAAATAAAAATATGAAGAGAAAAAAGTATAGCTAAGATTGGACTATGTGTAATGGACAAGACAATTGATTGTTGTTAAGCTCTGGTTTTAATTTTGAAATATATAGAGATTCTAAGATATGGAGAGATGAATGATTTGAGTTGGAATCTAAAATAGAGAAATGCTGAGGAAGAGGGAAAAAATGACAAGATTGGGAATGAGAACGAAAGTTGGAAAAGGCAGGAGTAGAGAGAGGAAGAGAAGTACGATGAGATAGACCTTGATGCTCCAAAATCCTAGTCCTAAGAAGACGTGCAGTGGAACCGATGTAGCCCTTCAGACAGGGGGGACATGTAAATTTATAAACCACTGACTTCAACGGAAAAGGAAGAGTAGATTTATAGTGGAAAAATGAAGAAATTTTAAGGGGAGAGCGATAAGAAAAGCATAAATCAAGATGAGGAAAATGATATGAAATTGATTTAGTAAGCTTGGAAGTCATTAGTTTTGTAGAGTGATTGAGGTAGGGAATAGAAAAATAAATAACTTTCTTAGGAACTGTGGGTACCGGAAGAGAAGGGTAATAGGTTTTGGACAAGAATTGAATTTAAGTTGTGACACCATGTTGAGAGTAAAATTGTAGGAGTTAAAAAGATTCTGTAAAAAAGAAAACTCTGAATGAAGGGATAAGTAAGTAGAAGAAACATTATAGGCTCTATGTAAATAAATCAGTATAGTGTTAATTTTATGTCTAAGAGGAGAAGAGCTATGAAAGTTGGTAACAGAAGGGATGTATGGAGACTTGCGAAAAACATGTTAGAAAAGAGGAAGAGGTACGAGAAATGGAGACATCAAGAAAGGAAAGTAAATTCTATAGTAAATTGGATGTTAGGATGGAAAGTATTAATATAAGTTAGAAAAGAGAGTGCACGATCTATGTAAGGGAAGAGGCAGAAAATTTTATCATCGTAGCGAAGATAAAGATTGGGAAGTTTAACTGAAGAAGAATTAGAGAGATATTGAGAGTTCCAGATGGTGTATAAAAAATTCAGCAAAGATGGGACCTAGGGGTGATCCCATAGCAACTCCATCTGTTTGTTGGTAAATAACATCTTTGAAAATAAAATAAGTATCTGAAGTGGCTAAGTAAAGAAGACGTGAGAATGTATCTTGATCTAAATTGTGGAAATGGGTGGAATGTTGAAAAATGTGTTGTGTAATAAGATCTATCGTGAGTTGTAAAGGGATGTTAGTAAATAAAGACTGAATATCATATGAACACATAATTTGATTATGAGATGAGAAAGAACGTAATTGAGGGATGAAATTGGATGAATTAGAAACTGGAAAGGATGACGTAAAGGATGTTTTAATTAATCGAGCTAAGAATTTAGCTAAACGGAAATTATGCATATTGTAGAAAGCTAGAATGGGTCGGATGGGACAGTGGGGTTTATGTATTTTTGAAGAACCGTAAAGTGAACCTAAAGTTGAACCAGAGGGATAAACACTATTATAGACTTGAGTTTGGATTTCAGGCTACGGAGAGTGCGAGATAATTTATCTTCTAACTGAGTAATCAATTTATTATTGCATTTGCGGCAGAGAAAAGAGTTTTTGGTATCTCGAAGAATAGATTTTGCATGATTCCTTGATAAAATATAAGTTGAATGTGTTTCAGGAGTTTGAAAACGATGGTAATATCTGAAGGAGGCATCCCTGCGGCGTATATCTCGAGAACAAGTAGATTTAAACCAAGGTTTGTTAGGTTTAGTATAAGGGAAAGAATATGGAATGTACGCCTCCATACCAGAGAGAATCACCTCGGTTATGCGCTCTGCACACTCAGAGGGTCCCTTCCCACGAAGGCAGTAATCATTCCATGGGAAATCAGTGAAGTACAACCAAAAGTCAGACCAGATAGCAGTACCGAAGAGCCAGAAACGTCTCCTTACCGAAGGCGAGTACCGTTATTGCGTAAGACTTGAAGAGACAGAACAAGATACGGAAATAAGAAGGTGATCGGATGAACGCAGAGGAGGAAAAATTTAACAGTATATGAGGTTAAGAATAGATCAAGTATATTGGGTTCATCACCAAGACGGTCAGGGATACGGGTATGGAGGTGCACCAACTGCCCAAGGTTATTTTGGATAGAAAAGCCGAAGACGATTTCTCCGGTAGGGTCATGAGAACTAGATGAAAGCCAATACTGGAAGATCATTACGTTATCACTGGCGAGTCAAGTAAATAAAATTTAAATATTTTAGACCTGTACATTGTTACTTTAAATGGTAGGTATTTATTTAAATAGTTTCTGTGAAATCAGTTTACAACTTTGCAAACTTAATTTGTTAATTAACAAATTATTCAGTTTTTCAGACAACTTCTATCTTGACCATTTTTCACCAGAGAGCGGAAAAGGAATTGATATCGCCCATGGAATCTATAAGAGAGTTTGTGGTACGGAATCGGAAAATAGATTATCTCTGGTGAAGGCAGATGGAACAAATGTGAATACTGGTCATAGAAATGGTTCAATAAGATATTTAGAGATGTTTCTTGGAAAACCATTACAACATGATATTTTTCTTCTGCATCTAAATGATCTACCATTGAGTCATGTTTTCATGAAACTGGATAACACAACGAAAGGTCCCGATATGTTTGCAGGATCAATTGGGTCAAAACTAAATGGAAACCTGTCTGAGTGGGAAGTGGTAAAATTTAAACCAATACCATGTTATGGATTTATTTTACTAGATAATGAAACTTTAGACAGTCTCTCAACTGACCAGTACTATGCCTATCGCATTTGCTGCAGCATAATAACTGGTGATCTGGATGACGATTTGGCATTGTTAGAAGTGGGGCCAATAAATCATTCTCGTTGGCTTACATTGGCTTGCAGAATTCTCCGTTACTATGCATCTTTAGTGAAACCAAGTAAGAACTTGAAAATGATTGCAGAATTTATAGTAACTGTTTATTTTCCAAGTTGGTTCCAAATAAAGGTTAATAAAAAATTGACTCATGGAGCTGGAAACTTATTTCATTTGATTCAAAGAGTCAATAAGTTTCCAGATAAAAATGTAAGGGAGATTTGCTACAAAATATTAAACAACAATAGTTATTTCGCACATGGTGAAA
>SEYY01000312.1:90070-132570 GCA_009176605.1 Armadillidium nasatum
TAATAATAATAATAATAATAATAATAATAATAATAATAATAATAATAATAATAATAATAATAATAATAATAATAATAATAATAATAATAATAATAATAATAATAATAATAATAATAATAATAAAATAATAAAAATAATAATAATAATAAAAATTATGACAATAATAGTCTCAAAATGGAAGTACACTTCAAAAGAACTGGAACAAAAACTGATCTTAACGTTAAAAGCTTCAGTAGCTTTATCTTTGGAGAATTAAAAGATTGTTGGAGAAAATTTCCTTCTCCGTCAATGATAAAAGTAACTTCCTTCGTACGCGTAACTTCCAAATTGTTATAACATAAATGAGGGACGATGTTAAGGTAACTCAAATACGGACGAATATCACGTTGTATTTTCCTCAGAGGGAAACAAATTGCGTCTCAATCTTTGGGAGGTAAACTATTCGGTTTTAGAGCACCAAGATGTAACTCAATTAATGTAAGCTTTACTTGAAAGGTGTAAATTCAATAATACTTAATGTGCCTAAATTCTTTTCTCCTACAACAATTCAAAAGTAGTCGATATCTATAATATAAATTATAAGTTTTATATTTTGAGAGAGAATTTGTTCATTCCTCAGAATTTAGACAGGAAAATGTACTATAATATATGGAAGAAAAATAGAAGGGGGAAGTAATACTCAGTTATTTTTTTTCTTTACTTAAAAAAATTATTAAAAGAAAAAAAAAATTCAAAAAAATATTGGGAGTACTCTTCTACATCTACTTCTATTGCTGAAAATTCTTCCTGTTCTGTCCTTATTTCTACAATTTAAATGTTTGAGCCAAGTCAAGTCTGAAAAAGAATATTAGAGACTAGTTTTTTGACTTGACTACAAATAAAATTTGATTTCTAAATCTAATTTTAAATAGTTTTTTTAAATATATTTTTAAAGTATATTACTTTTTTAAATTATAGAAAAAAAAATTGTATGGGATCTCCTTCTTTTTCACTCGTATATTAAAAAATAATATAAAAGGACAAATTTCTCTCATTTACACAGCTTTAACAAGAGAAATTTTTTTACATACCCTTTGTGTTGAGTTTTTGATCTCCAGATTATTTGCTTTAGTTGGTCTTCTTGGTCAAGAGTTTATTTTGGCCACAGGTGTTATGACTTACAGTTGGTGTATTTTTCTTAAGGCATTTGCTCAAAATAAAGAATAGGAAAAAATTAATAAATGTATTAAAGTACTTTTATTTTTCAGTGGCCACTGTAGTTGTTATCTTGTAATTTTATATTGCCAAAGTATGGCAGAGCTTGAGACATAGTTCTAGCTCCAAAGATGTATATTGGTGGTCTGCAATAGTGATGCAAGAATTATTGCATTTTTTTCAGAAAAATGTAAATTCTGTATTGCCAGCAGTTCTTGTTAAAAACAAGATGGGTTTTTAGAAAGAGTCCAAAAGACCAAGTAGCCAAAAAAGTTTCAGCCACAAATTATTTTTAAGTTTATTTTTTATTTTATTTTAAAATTAGATTTATAAAATCAAATTTTATTTTAAATGTATATGTAATGTAATGTAAATACAATGGCCAATAAAAATAAAAGGTAAAAAATGTTAATTTATTTAAATTTATAATTTTTAATACAAAAACGAAAGAGAGGAAAATTTTTTTTTTTATCCCTTCCTTTTTTGTACACTGGGGCAGAGAGCCAAAATTGAATAATAAAAAATTCAATTTTGGTCAAAATGAAAAATAAATTTAAATTTAAATTCATTTTTACATTTTTATTTCAAACATACATTAATATTTTTATGGTATACATAAAAATAATGATATATGTTTGATGTTATGTAGAGATATCTGCTTTACAATTAAATTATATTTGACCTTTTTCTAACAATTCTTTATGTAAATTTCTACACATCAGTGCTGCTTTTCTAGGAACTTTATTGTTATTATTATTATTATTGGGGTTGGAAACTGTTTCTGACTGATGATTTATATCAACAGGCTCTAAAGAAGTTTTATGAAGCAAAATTACATCTGATGGATGTCTTTCAACTATCTCCCTATTAGATTTTCTAATAGTAACTGATACAGTTTCACCCAAAGCATTTTTTGTTACTTGAGTTACAGTTCCCTGTTGAAAGAAATAAGGTTTACAAAATTTTTCTTTAATAGCAATGATATCTCCAATTTCAACATTAGTATGTTGTTGTTTTTTATACCTGTCTTGCTTATTAGTAGCAAGATACTGTAAGTTTGACTAAAAATTCATGATGATAAAGATCATTTAAATTTGCTTTTACCTTTCTGTACTTTTGAAAAGCTTCAAACAAAATATCATGATCTCTATCAGAGGACCAATCTGGATCTTCTGATTGACCTTCCTCATCATGATATAAACATTTGGAAATAACCACTGAAGGGACTTCATACCCCTTGACCAATATCTCAGGAGTTATTGAAAAAGGGATACTTGGGTCCACATCAGGGTTAATTAATAAATTCTTAAAAGCTATGGGCCTTTTATTTATTAACATATTGGTTTCCTTAACTAATAAAGAAAACTCATCAAATTTTAATATATTTTTACCAATGGCACTATAAATAATAAATTTCACTTGTTTGACTAAGGATTCCACAAGACCTCCAAGAAAACTAGCTTTAGCTGGATATGGAGAAAATTCTAGTAATTTAATATTATGTAATGTTAAATAATTTTTAACATCATCATCATTTAAAAAGTTTTTTATTGAGTTTATAGAACTTATAAAAGTTGTTGCTTGGTCACAAACTATTACTTGTGGAATACCCATAGTCAAACACATGAAATTGAAATGCAGAAATAAAAGACTTATTATCTAAATTACTACATACTATTAAATTTACTGCCCTAGTATATGTACAAGTTATAATTAAAATGTAAACCTTTTCTTGAATATCATTAATTTTCACATAAAAGGGTCCAAGGTGATCCATAAAGATTTCTCGAAAAGGTATTTGAGAAGGATTTATTTTATAATCCTTTGTAATGATTTTGGTTGTTTTTTATAGTTCTTCCATACAGTAGTTTACATTTAAAGCAATCCTGAATATTTTTCTTTACAACAGAATAAGCTGTAGGAATATAAAACTCCTTTCTTAATATAGACAGTAATTTATATATCCCAGCATGCTTCATTTTTAAATGTAATTCTTTTATAATAATTTCTGTTAATTTATTATTTTTGTGAAGCAGTACTGGATTTTTGTGATCAAAGTTAGAGTTCAAATTTGCAAATTTACTTTTGACTCTTATAATTTTATTTTTATCAAGAAACAGATTAAGTTGTGTAACTAATACAGTTTCTTTATTTTTTGTTGGATTGGCTAAAAATTGTAATGTGTCTGAAAACTTTCTAGTTGAGATTGTCTTATGATGACATTACAACTTTCTTCATATGTACAAATTGCATTTGAACCATAATTTGGAAATAAATTTGAGTTTTTCAAATTTACTTTTATTTTTAAATTATGAATAAATTTCCTTACCAAATGTGATACTTTACAAATTTTAGTAAAAGAAGAAAATCTATCTAATTTAAATAATGGAACATAATGACAAGTTTGCACATTGAATACATTAAAATTTTCAGTACTATTATATAAAGGATTAGGTATGGTAACTCTTAAACTTTCATTGTTATTGTCTATTATAGGACCTGTTAAAAAATTGGTTTTATTTAAAACTTTATAAGAAATACATCTAGTTGTAAAATCACCTGGGTTCATAGAACCATTGCAATGATGAAAGGTTATAGGATGCTTTTCACACGCAGTTTCAATAAAATTCAACACATTATTTATGACAGACCCTTTCTTTTCTATTTTATCAAATTTTTGTACTTTATTTATTAACCAGTTTAAAGCAACCATTGAGTCAGTATAAACATGGATGTCCTTTATGTTTATAGGACAAAATGTATTTGTTAAATTCTCTATCATTTCATTTACACATTCAACTCCAAATTTAATAGCAAATAGTTCTAACACAGGAATGGACCTATTACTATTTGTATTTGAAATAATTTTATTTTTAGCACACAAAAAGTGTAATTTTTTGTCATTTACATTTTGTAAATATAATACAGTACCATAAATGGCTTTGCTGGCATCTGTATAAGCTATAATATTATAGGTGGCAGAATAATCACCTATAAATCTTTTTAGCTCTGGTTTTTTACTTTTGTTATACTGGGAACATATATTTTTATATTCTTTTAATATTTTACTATCTAATTTTGTGTCCCATGATATGTTTTTATTATTTTGCAAACTATGTAAAAATAGTTTTGCTCTGTTTCTACCAGGAAGCCCCATATTCAAAGGAACAATAAACCATTTATGGAAGATAAGATTTTACGCAAAGTATTTGCTGTAGGATCTAATATATTATTGTTATTATATATGGTATCATTTTCTGCATCCCAAATCATTCCTAGTAGCTTTGTTAAATGATCTCATACAGAGTCATTTTCATTTTCACTGTGTGACTCACCATCCTTTAATTTTTTAAATTCTGGGGAATTACTGTAAAATTGTTGTAAATTAAATTTGTAATTGTTAAATATTGCATGTGATTTATGATATGCTAGAAGGATGTCACTTTCAGAATTGGAAGAATAACCTATATTGTCCATGTAAGACAGATTGAATAAACCCTTTCTTAGTTCATCTTCAAATGCATCACAAGTATCAACATGCAAAATTAATATAATATATAAAGCTAACATTAAAATGGTAGGGCTACATCTAATACCAAAAGGAATTCTCATTAATTTGTATGCTGTTACTCTAAAATCATTTTCTTTTATGTTTTTAAACCAAAGAAAGTGCAATTTTTCACTATCTTTTGGTAATAGTTCAATTTGATGATATGCTTTTTCAATATCAAATATAAGAAGGTATTTATTGAACCTAAGCAAAATGATAGCGCAATATCCAATTTATTATTCAAATTTAGGCCTGGCAAGAAGACATTGTTATGAGACAGATTGTTCAACTTGTCCTTTTCACAAATGTTTGATAGATAAACTATACGACATTTTGTAGTTTCTGTATTTTCTCTGAAGACAGCATTATGAGCTATAAAAGATTTATCATTTTTATTTTTTAATACATTTATATTTTCAACAGGTTGAATGATGCCATTCTCTAATTGTTCCTTTATTACATTATCATATGCTTCTAATTTTAGAGGCTGTTTACTATATTTTTTGTAAATTGATTTTAGTACTGAATTTGCCAAATGAAAATTATTTGGCAAAAATTGTAATAATTTTTTATTCCAGAGTAAAGGCATTATCAATCTACCTGTGTCATTTATATTTGTATTTTGAATGAGATATCTAATAAGCTCAATATCCAACTCAGAGAATTTTTTAGGATTTTCAAAATTATCGTAATTTAAAAGTGACTTTAAAGTATTTTCATTCTCAAAATCATTATTAAAATTATTTTCAATATTTAAATTTATGTTTTTATTTTTATTATTATTATTATTTTGTGAAAAAGATGAGATTGAACAATCTGCTTGAAGTCATTCTAATTTATTATCAATTTTGACATTTTTACTAAGCAAGTCTGCCTGTACCGTGAAGTTTTTTACATACTTTAAATATGGCAGATTTTTACTCAGTTTGTTTAAGTCACCAGCCAACAATATACCACAACATGTATAATACAGAAGTGAAATGTTATCATTTATACCAAAAGCACAAGTATTCAGTGGTAAAATATGAGATCCATTCACCCCAAGAATTACGTGTATTTCTCTGTTATTTTTATTTCCTAAGTGTTTGTCAGCAAGTGGTAATTTATTTTGTTGAAAGGCAGTTAATATTTCAGTACTAGGCATGTTTATTTTTGGGTTAATGTTTGGAACTACAGCTGCCACAATTTTACAAATTTTATTATTTATTTTTACATCAATTTCAATAATATAAGTTTTATAATATTTGTTATTGTTAAAACCTTTTATATTTAACATGATATCACTCTGTACAACTTTAAACTTAATTTTTTCTGCTACTGACTTGAGAAACAAAATTAAATTCCGACCCAGAATCGTAAAGAACTCTTAAATCATGATTATTGTTATTTTTGTTTATACTGGTGGCTGTAAATGTTGGCAATATTATGTTTTGAGTACTAGTAGCATGCATTGTATTTAGATGTAAGCTATTTGCAACTTGCTCTGAAGAAGGATTTTCCACAGGCATAACATTTAACTCAACTACATTTGTTGAAGTTTCAGTTTGTACAGCATTTTCATTTTTACTTTTATTATTGTCTTTGTTTTTATTTTTGTTTTTGTTTTTATTTTCATCTTCATTTTTCTGAGATGAATTAGTTTGTTTTTTAACACATAAATAACTAGCATGCCAGAAGTCACAGTTTTTACATTTAGAAGAAAATCTAAATCTGCAATTTTTAAATGTATGATTTGTATAACCACACTTTAAACAACCATCCAGCTCCTTGAGTTTTTGTACTTTGGCTTCTGATGTTGTGAATTTAGGGCAATTAAATATTTTATGTTCCATACAGTCTGATGTTTTTAAAGCACAACAAATAGTACAACCTGTTCTATATGTTGTTTCAGTTTTTTGTTTTTCATTTACATCAATATTTGTAGCTAAAGCTACAGTTTTTCTTTCAAAAGTTGCATTATTTGTTTTTGTCAAAACATGCCCCCTTCCTTTCATTCTATTTTGTATTTCAAACCCAAATTTCAATATATCATTCAAATCTGGGTAAGTTTTATTTGTGAAATTCATATACTGAATTTTATATTGTTCTGGCAAGCCAGACCACAAAAAATACTGTACAAAAATATCACTTGTAATGTTTAGGGAACTAATTTGACTTTCAATCAATTTTGCCTCACTAATCCAACCATAGAAGTCAGAAGTTAATTTTAACTTACACAATTTTTCAATTACTGCAAACTTCTGAATATTTGTTACTAAAGGCAGCTATAAGAAGGTTTTTAGCTGCCTCATAATCCATATCAGCAGCAGGACTCTTTTCTAATTAAGACCTTGGCAGGTCCTTTCAACTGTTTTAGCAGACAAGAATGTCTAGCATATTTGTTATATTTTTCCTCTATCCATAATTTCCTCAAAATTTTTTATAAACCTGTCAAAATTTTCAGGCTTGCCATCATATTCTGGCAACTGGATCTCTGGACGTTTAAGTCCAGAATTACCAGATTCATAATATGAAGTATTTTGTTGATTTTGAGGATGGACAGTTGTTATTTTACTTTCTAATTCATTTATTATAGTTGCTACTCCTAACTGATAGAAATCATTTTTAATATTTAGTTTTTCTGAACCTTCAAAAGAAAACTCTGGACATTCGGGATATATGTCCAAAATATTGTTGTCTAACTCAGAAAGTTCATTTTCTTTGTTTTTTAATGTTTTTATGAGACCACTAATTTCATTGTCAGTATAGTTTTGCAAATTTGTTTTTACAGTATTTAGCAATTTTGTTATATTGGCCCTTTTTACACCTCGTTTTCTAACTAAGGTTAAAACTTGATTAAAAGTTTGAAGAAGGTGATGCATCATCCAGCAACTATTTCTTCAATGTTTTTATACTTAGTACTTTGCTCTAAAACCTCCATACTTTTATAATATATGTGATACTTAATGTCTCTATTTTCCTATGTTCTTATGTATTATACCAATATGTTAAATAAAAGGCCAAATACAAGACCAAGAAGAAGTTTCAGCAGTAACTGGGGATCTAAGAAAGGAATATTCCGCTGATGATGCCATAGACAGAAAAATGTACTATAATATATGGAAGAAAAATAGAAGGGGGAAGTAATACTCATTTATTTTTTTCCTTTACTTAAAAATTTTTTTTCAAAAGCAAAAAAAAAAATAAAAAAAATATTGGGAGTACTCTTCTACATCTACTTCTATTGCTGAAAATTCTTCCTGTTCTGTCCTTATTTCTACAATTTAAATGTTTGAGCCAAGTCAAGTCTGAAAAAGAATATTAGAGACTAGGTTTTTGACTTGACTACAAATAAAATTTGATTTCTAAATCTAATTTTAAATAGTATTTTTAAATATATTTTTAAAGTATATTACTTTTTTAAATTATAGAAAAAAATTGTATGGGATCTCCTTCTTTTTCACTCTTATATTAAAAAATAATATAAAAGGGCAAATTTCTCTCATTTACACAGCTTTAACAAGAGAAAATTTTTTACATACCCTTTGTGTTGAGTTTTTGATCTCCAGATTATTTGCTTTAGTTGGTCTTCTTGGTCAAGAGTTTATTTTGGCCACAGGTGTTATGACTTACAGCTGGTGTATTTTTCTGAAGGCATTTGCTCAAAATAAAGAATAGGAAAAAATAATAAATGTATTAAAGTACTTTTATTTTTCAGTGGCCACTGTAGTTGTTATCTTGTAATTTTATATTGCCAAAGTATGGCAGAGCTTGAGACATAGTTCTAGCTCCAAAGATGTATATTGGTGGTCTGCAATAGTGATGCAAGAATTATTGCATTTTTTTCAGAAAAATGTAAATTCTGTATTGCCAGCAGTTCTTGTTAAAAACAAGATGGGTTTTTAGAAAGAGTCCAAAAGACCAAGTAGCCAAAAAAGTTTCAGCCACAAATTATTTTTAAGTTTATTTTTTATTTTATTTTAAAATTAGATTTATAAAATCAAATTTTATTTTAAATGTAAATGTAATGTAATGTAAATACAATGGCCAATAAAAAAAAATGTGAAAAATGTAAATTTATTTAAATTTATAATTTTTAATACAAAAAAGAAAGAGAAAAAAAATTTTTTTTTTTTTTTATTCCTTCATTTTTTGTATAGAATTCGTATAAAAAGTGGGTACGTGCTTTTTCTCTCTCTAACGAAAATGATCTTTACGATCTGGCAGTCAAAATTTAAACTACTCCCTCAAGGTGACCAGATTGAAACTTATAAATAAATAGTAATAAAATAAATAAATACTAATGCAGTTTTAATATCCTCACCTGCCAGGATGATTCCCCGACCTTTGACAGGAAGAGTGTCATTGAAAGGAGAATTTATTCCTTCGGCAGCTTTCCGAAGGGGACGAACATGACTAACATTCTGATCAGAAGAGAAAGACGGTGTAACCTTGTGAAGATCACTAGAAACGCTATCTGATGAGGATAGAACTTTGCCCCAGACCACTTTGTGTCAAAGATAATTCCTAATGGGTATAGGTGTTTAATAGAGTATAGATTTTGTTGTCCGTCCCGGGTGTTCTAACAAACACCTTTCGCGTTTTATTATCATCACCATATAGAAGCTGTGTGACAATACCCATCTGCCAAAATGGTCGGTCTTTGACAGAACTTTTGATAAGTACCACATCATTGACTTTTAACAGATTTCTCCATTTCGCCTTGGATAAAGATTCCTACTGGATTTCTCTGAGACCAACCATGTACTCGTTATACCAACGAGTTCTGAATTCCTCAAATATTTCTGAGGAACTCTTAAGAGAACGAATTAGTTCTTCTCGACCTGAAGAGGCAGAGTTCCAGAACTGATTATCAGAATTGGTTCCTGGCAACACCAAGCCCGTTCTTGCTTGAGGTTTCAGAAAACAATTAGGCGTAAGAGGTATGATATCATTATCTGACGAAGTGTATGTGAGAGGTTTGGAGTTTATAGCGTCTGTTATGTCAGAAAGAATAGTAATGAAACTAAAATACTCCAAAGAGGAACGTCCAACTGTCTTATGAAGACCCTTGTCATACGTTCCCACATACTTCCTACCCAAGGACTATATAAAGGTATTCGCTGGTGTTTAATTTGATTATGACGGAGAAACTCTCCACCATCCTCAGAAACCACAAATGACTCTATGGCATCTGCTCCCTGAGTGAAGGACTTAGCGTTATCGCTATAAAGGACATCAGGGACACCAAATTTGTTAACAAACCTTTGAAAGGATTGCACGAACGATTTTGAAGACATATCTGGAAGAAGATCCAGATATATGGCTCGAATGTTGAGGCAAGTGAAGATTAAAACATACATCTTCTGAGCCTGACTTGCACCCTTAACTCTGACCCACCAGTGCTTGGTAAAGTCAACTCCTAGGTGCTTGAAGGGACGGAAAAGTTCAACCTGTGCCTTGGTGAAATTCGTGAAACGAGGGTATCTAAATGAAAAGGAATTGAACTTTTTACAGACTATGCAATCTGCAAGGACTTTCTTGATTGTTGCACGAGCAGATGTTATCCAAAAACCTCGCAATCTCAGATGGGTGAGTGTTGCTTGTATGCCTAGATGCTTACACCTAAAATGAGCATCTTTAACTAATAAAATAGTCAAATGATGACTCTTTCCTAATAAGATAGGATTAAGAACTTCATATTGGTAGTAGTTTGATCGCGAAATACGTCCCTTACTTCTGATGAGACCAAAGTCATCCAAGAAGAGATTCAAGCGATTAACCAAATGGGAAGGTCAAGTGCAGTTGAAGAAGGGTTGAGTTTGATCTCCTGCAGAAAATCCAAGTTCTTTGGAAAAGGACTCCTTGCTGCTTGATCCTGAGACAATGAAGTCGAGCTCTAGAGTCACAGTCCATGTCCACCTTTGCAGCTTTAGATCGAAATCGGAAAAAGAGAGCACAAACTCGATGGAGAGAAATGAGACTGGAGAACCTCTCGAAGTTAAGAACAGGCGGCTCTTTAACTAACTGAACTATGGTGAAAATAGGAGAGGCTGTATTAGCATTCTTCCTGTACAAATTAAAACTTGGCCAAATATGAAGAATCATGAACCAACCATTCTGGTCCTCGAGACCAAAATGATAACTTTTTCTTAAACTCTGAGGACGACAAACCTCTAGTGAGCAGGTCCGCCGGATTGTCCTTAGAACAGACATATCTGAATTCAGGAGCCAGATGATGATCCTCTTTTAAAGATAATATCATCCGTGAAATATCCTGTATCCGATTCCTGACAAAAATTTGCTTAGACTTTTGACCTTTGTTCAAGATCCTATGCTAAGGAGATCTGTGAATCTGAGAATATATTGAGATGGTGAAATTTTGTTTCCCTAAAACTTGTTAAAGTTGAAGAATGCATTTCATGGCTATGAAGTCAGATAAAAGCTTTAGCAGGATATATATATATATATATATATATATATATATATATATATATATATATATATATATATATATATATATATATATATATATATATAGTAGGAACCGAAAGGTTGCAGGCTGCACTGTTGTAATGTTGCATGCACATTAAAAAGGGACGGAGCACCCCCTCTGAAGAGGAAAGGGGGTGGATCTCCCTTTTCATGGTCTTTCGTGATGCAATTTCATCCGATTAATCGGATAATCTAATAATTAATCCGAATAATCCGCTAATTAATTATGTTAATCCCTTAATCCCCTCTCCTTTTTGACACTTAACACTTTAGGCCCCGACCACTTTTCCTTTGTACGTGCCAAGCCTTATTTGATCCTCAGGTGAAAGTGCCAGGGCCTAACTCTTGCTCTTTCCTGAGTACCATTTCTAGCTGTTTCTAGCTTTTTCTAGCACTTGGCTGTTATGCAAGTCAATGTCAACATGAGGTGAAAGAGGGTGCCGCTGTCAGCTGACATTGAGCTTCAGGTGTCATTGCAAGTGACTCTTTGCAACATTACAAGGCACTCTCGGTGATGACGTTATCTGCTCATGCGCACACACTTTCCCCTGTGACGCCATAGCACTGGGCTATCTCGAGACTATGACGTCATCCGACCGCCATTATTTTCTTCATCACGTGGTTTTTATTTCCGTAGATTTTTTCCTCTTAACTACTTGATTTCTGTCCGCCATCTTGGATATCGGGTCCCCCATTTTGGATTGGGTATCCGTCATCTTGGATTAGGTATCCAACATCTTTGATTTGGTATCAACCTTCCTGGCATTCTCCATCTTGAATTTATGTCATCCAACTTGGATTTTTGTCCACCATTTTGTGCACGTGGTATCTGACATTTTGATCACGTGGTTTTCTGCTCCGTAGATTTTCTTCCTCCATCTTGGATTTGAATTTTCCCTCCATATTATCTTGTCCTATTGTGAAAATCAAACTTCCTCATCGTCCATTATTCACAGTGAGAACGTAAACTATTGTGAGAACAGGATTCGAAACCTCAGCCTTCTGATTTGAATTCCATCACGCTATCACTACACCAACTTAATCATACCTTAGAATGAGCGAATTGTTCTATTCACCCTGCACGTTTTCGATTTTGAAATCGCTATTATTTTTATTGTTTGTATAATAATCATCAATTGTTACATAACAAATACTTCGAGTTTTTTGTTATTTCGTATTTCATCTCTGTAGTTTTTCTTCAACGATTCCGATTGCCACTCAGGTCCATATCCGCGGTGTGTCCCCCTCACACGGGGTGCGGTGCGGAGGACACAGAATAATAGCGGGGCACGATCGCATGTCGCTCTATTCGATGGACGCGGCGCGCGTACGCATGCACAAACATTAGTGATGATGTCATTACATGACATTTTATTTTACCACTTTCAAATCAAATCCGAATGTAAAAATATTATGACGTCATAACCATTTTTTTGTGACGTCTTTTTCTTTATTTATTTGCATTCAAGTCCTTCTGTATGGGTACACACACACACCATTTGCTGTGATGTCATGGCACAGGTAATCATGAGACTGTGATCACAATTTTTTTTTCCTTATGACGTTATCAATATCACGTAACTTTGAATCCTCAGACGGACGCTCGGAATAACGCAATGAGGCGTGCGAATGCGGGCATAAGCTTTCATGACATCATCATCATCACGTGGCATTTTCATTTTTAGAGGGAATATTTATCACTTTCAAATACGAATCTAAAAATATTATGACGTCATGACGATATTTTTTTTGTGACGCCATACTTTTTTTCTATTTATTAGCATTCATGTCCTGACTTGAAACCTCTCTGCATTTTTTTCCTTTTTATTTATTTTTAATTTGTATTCTATTTTTCTTTTTTTTCTTTTTTTTTCTATTTTTTATATTTTCATTTTTTCTATTCTACTTTTTTTATTTTTTCTTTATGTTATTTCAATTTTTATTTTTTTTTCTATTTTTTTCTGTTTATTTTTTTCTTTTTCTAACTTTTTTATTTTTTATTTTTTATTTTTTTCTATTTTTCCTTTTTTTTTTTTTTCTTTTTATTATTTTTTACCTTTTGATTTTTAAATAAATTATTTTTTATTTCTATTTTTATTTCCAATTTTTCTTTTTGTTTCTTTTTTATTTTCCTGTTTTTATTTTTTTCTGTTTTTTTTTATATTTTTATTTTTATTTTCACTTTTCAGTTTTCTTTTTTCTTTTTTCTATTTTTTTTATTTTCTATTTTTTTTTTTTTTTCGTTTTTTCTTTTTCCTTTTCCTTTTTATTAATAAATAAATTAATTTTTTTTATTCCTATTTTTATTTATTTTTATTTATTTAAATTTTTTTTAAATAAATTATTTTCTACTTTTAATTTTATTTTTAATTTTTATTTTTTTTGTTTTTTTTTATTTTTTATTGTGTTGGCCGTTACCAAATACAATCTTTACCACCTTCATCTCACATAAACACATACACAAGTACATACAAACCCACATAACTACATCGAAGACATCACCATGCTACCCGCATTCATGAAATTGTCATGGTAACAAACTCCAGCCGTTATCCTAATCTCAGGACTTTGAAATTTTTTTTACTTCGTCACTCACTCACTCACCCAATCACATTCACATTTGCTCGCATACACAGCAATTGTAACCAACTAAAATCAGTTAGTATAAAATTTTAACTTTACACAAGCAGATATATTTGATATATGAAAACAAAATTCATATATATTACTTCAAACAAACATATCACACTCACTTAAAGCTATTAACCACCCCCCTAAATATATTTGTCCCGCAAAATATCTCCCTAACGCAAACTGAAAGTCTTTATTTACACTGTTTTCATGGTCTCTCACTGCATTCAGACATTTCTACAACATTTATCATAGACACTGTGTAGGTCTCTGCTCTATGTCTCTCAGAATAGGTCATAAATCTAAACATTAAACTATCTTTTATCACAAATGCATAAATAAATTCATGCTATTTATGGATATTTATTCCGTTTTTCTTCAAGCTATTATTTTTAACCTTATTCCATATTACTTTTTTCTATATTTCTTTTGGATCAGGTTGAGGGGATCGTGCTCTCGACACCTCCTCATCCCTACCCCACCTACTGAGAGCGCTGATCCCCCACCTCACCCCCACACCTAGGTCCATGAGCCTCCCCTCAGGTGCATGCGTATCATCTCAAGATTTTGCATACACGTGCACATACAGTACATCTTGGACTCGTCGTTTCTCTTCTGCGTCCCCTTGTGAAACCCACCTGTTCTCTCCTAAATACAACTATGTTGTTCCGGTAGTCGAATGATTAATTGATAATGTTGCTTTAAGATGGTATCTTACTCTCCTATTCCCTGGAAACATATCTAAAATCTCTGTATGATGGTTCAAAGATGTTATCAATGTACCTTCCTGAGTCCATTCGAGTGAGAAATATAAATAAATATGCTACCTTCTTTTGATATAAGTTTGAAACCATGTGATCAAGATGACGGAAACCACACGATCATAAATTTAAGATGGTAGATGAAAGATATCGTAGTGTTTGGTAGCCTTAATTAAACAAAAATAACGAAAAATTTATAATAAATAAATTTGTTTTATAAAAGATTTTACATTTTTTAAGAGATATAATTATTTATTATTGAAAGGATTGAAAATGAATTTTAAAGTTATATCTTAAAACAAATATAAAGATTGAAACAGGAATAAAAGCTATAGCTATTTTGGGTGGGAATAGATAGGAAATGTATGTAAGAAACTATAAATTACATGTTAGAGAGCTGATGATTTGTGTTCGAACTTGTCTAAATGTTAAAAGTCAGGTTGTGTATGTAGATTAAGTTATATGATGGAGGGTGTGATTAGGGTATTAGAGAGAAAAAACAGTATAACTTTGATTCTATATTTGCGAAAAATTTAAGTTGAATGTGGAGAATTAAGTTAAATGTCAATGAGTATATGGTGAATATTAATGTAAAGAACTAAAAATTGTATGCTAGATAGATGATGGAATGACTCTGTTCATACCTTAGTGATAAAGTTAAGTTAACCTTGGAGAATCAAATTAAATGTTGAATAGTTTCAAGGTGAATAATAAATTAAAATTTCTATGACTTGCGTACCAGATAGATACGAGGATGACTTTGTTCGTGCATTCAATACAAAAGTTAGATTAAATACAAAGATTTAAATTATATGTTGGAGGGATTAGGATATAAAGTTCATATAAAGGTTCAAAAGACGCTGTGTTAGAGGGAGATAGGCATATCTTTGATCAAGTTTTAATGATAGAAAGCTAAATGGATTATGGCGAAATAAGATAAATGATGGAAGAATTTGATAAAAAAAAAATGTAAAGATCTATAAACTGTATGTTAAAAAGATGATGAAGCCTGCTCGAGCTTGTCGAAGTGTTTAAAGTCAGGTAGTATGTAGTACTTAAGTCACATCTTGGAGGGATTAGGATATGAAATGTATGTCAAGTTCTATAAATTGCGTGCTAATAGAGATATAGGAGTATCTTTGATCATATCTTTGCGAAAAATATAAGTTGAAAATGAAGAAGTTAGCTAAAATGGCTATGGGTTTACGTTGAATGTAGAATATAAAATAGTGAAAATATATCTAAGTACAATAAAATATAAGTTAAAGAGATGGCTGCATGTCTTTGTTTATGCTTTATTGATAAAAAAGTTTAGCGTACTATGATGAATTAAGATATACATTGAAAGAGGTAGAAAAGAAATGCATGTAATACCCTATAAATTGTATGTTCGATAGTGGATAACATGTGTTTGGTTATGTCGAAGTATTAAAAGAAAGACTATATAAGGAGATTAAGATTTAGGTTGTAGGGAATAGGGGATGAAATTTGTGCCAGAGAGATGTCTTTGATCATGCATAAGTGTTAAAAAGTTAGATTGTATATTGAGTTTTAAAGTAAATGTTGTGGAACTTAGGGATATAAATGCATATGAAAGAACAATTAATTATAAGTTATATAGGTGAACATGGAGATTCAAATTATATATTAAATAGTTTTAGTTGAACAATGAGTGTGAAGTTCTGTAATTTGTATGTCAGATAGATACTAACATGAATTTGTTTATGCATTAGTGATAAAAGATAGCTTAATGTTTAGATTTATGATCTATTCTGAGAGACATAGAGCAGAGACCTACACAGTGTCTATGATAAATGTTGTAGAAATGTCTGAATGCAGTGAGAGACCATGAATACAGTGTAAATAAAGACTTTCAGATTGCGTTAGGGAGATATTTTGCGGGACAAATATATTTAGGGGGGTGGTTAATAGCTTTAAGTGAGTGTGATATGTTTGTTAGAAGTAATATACATGAATTTTGCTTTGATATATCAAATATATCTGCTTATGTAAAGTTAAAATTTTAAACTAACTGGTTTTTGTTGGTTACAATTGCTGTGTATGCGAGCAAATGTGAATGTGATTGGGTGAGTGAGTGAGTGGTCATCACTGAGTCCTTATACGTATTACATATAAGGACTCAGTGAGTGACGAAGTAAAAAATTTCAAAGTCCTGCGATTAGGATGACGGCTGGAGTTTGTTACCATGACAATTTCATGAATGCGGGTAGCATGGTGATGTCTTCGATGTAGTTATGTGGGTTTGTATGTACTTGTGAATGTGTTTATGTGAGAAGAAGGTGGTTAAGATTTTATTTGGTAACAGCAGAAACAATAAAAAATAAAAATAAGAAAAAAAGAAATAAATAAAATAAAATAAATAAAATAATTTTAAAAAATTTTTTTTTTTTTTTTTTTTTTTATTGAAAAAAAAAAATAAAAAATAAAGGAAAATAAAAAAAAAAACAAGAAATAAAAAAAAACTGAAAAATAAAAAGAAAATAAAAAAGAAAAAGGAAAACAAAAAAGTGAAAAGGGAATAATAGAATGATAAATAAAAATAAAAGGAAAAAAATAGAAAAAAAAAAAATATAAAAAAAATAAAAAACAAAAAACAAAACAATAGAAAATAAAAAAACAAAAAGAAATAAAAAATAATTTATATAAAAATAAAAAGGTAAAAGAAAATATTAAAAAAAAATAGAAAAAAATAAAAATAAAAAATAAAAAATAAAAAAGTAGAAAATCGAAAAAATAAAAAGAAAAACTAATAGAAAAAAATCAAAGAAAAATAAAAAAGTAGAAAAATAGAAAGGAAAAAATAGGAAAAAAAAGATAAAGAAAAATAAAATAGAAAATATAAAAATAAATACAAATTAAAAATAAACGAAAAAAAAAAAACAGATATGAATGCTTAAGTTAAATAAAAAAGTTTCAAGTCAGGACTTGAATGCTAATAAATAAAGAAAAAATATGACGTCTATGATCCTGACGTCATAATATTTTTAGATTCGTATTTGAAAGTGATATGTATTTTCTCTAAAAATAAAAAGGCTACGTGATGATGACTCCATGAATGCTTATGCCTGCGTTCTTGCGCCTCATTGCGTTATTCCGAGCGTCCGTCTGAGGATTAAAAGTTATGTGATATTGATGACGGCATATGAAAAAAAATGTAGTCATATTCTCATGATTGCCTGTGCCATGACGTCACATCAAATAGTGTTTGTGTGTGTGTGCACGCGCGCGCATATACCCATACAGAAAGACTTGAATGCAAATAAATAAAGAAAAAATTTGACGTCACAAAAAAAATATTTTTATGGCGTCATAATATTTTTATATTCGTATTTGAAAGTGTCACGTGATGACATCATCAAGAATACTTGTGCATGCGTTCGCACTCCGCGTCTACCGAATAGAGCTACACACGGTCTCGCCCCGCGATTATTCCGCGTCCGCCGCGCCGCACCCCGTGCGTGGGGGACCCACCATGGATGTGGATTTGAGAGTCAATCGGAATCGTTGAAGAAAAACTACGGATATGAAATACGTAATAACCATAAAATACATAATTGTTATGTAACAATTGATGATTATTATACAATCAATAATAATAATAGCGATTTCAAAATCGAAAACGTGCCAGGTGAATAGAACAATTCGTTCATTCTAAGGTATGATTAAGTTGGTGTAGTGATAGCGTGATGGAATTCAAATCAGAAGGCTGAGGTTTCGAATCCTGTTCTCACAATAGTTTTAATTTCTCACTGTGAATAATGGACGATGAGGAAGTTTGACTTTCACTCAATAGATGGTGTTGATGACAAGATAATGTGGAGGGAAAATTCAAATCCAAGATGGAGGACGAAAATCTACGGAGCTGAAAACCATGTGATCAAAATGTCAGATACCAGGTGGACAAAAATCCAAGTTGGATGACATAAATTCAAGATGGAGAATGCCAGGAAGCCTGATACCAAATCCAAGATGTTGGATACCTAATCCAAGATGGTGGATGCCTAATCCAAGATGTTGACAGAGATCAAGTAGTTAAGAGAAAAAAATCTACAGAAATAAAAGCACGTGATAAAGAAAGTAATGTCGGTCGGATGACGTCATAGTCTCGAGATAACCCAGTGCTATGGCGTCACAGGGGAAGGTGTGTGAGCATGCGCAGATGACGTCATCACCGAGAGTGCCTTGTAATGTTGCAAAGAGTCACTTGCAACGACACCTGACTCTCAATGTCAGCTGACAGCGGCACCCTAATTCACATCATGTTGCCATGTACTTGCATGAGAGCCAAGTGCTAGAAAAAGCTAGAAATAGCTGGAAATGGAACTCAGGAAAAAACATGAGCTAGGCCCTGGCACTAGCACCTGAGGATCAAATAAAGCTTGGCACGTGCCTGGCGACATGTACAAAGGAAAAGTGGTAGGGGCTTAAAGGTTTAAGTGTCAAAAAGGGGAGGGGATTAAGGGATTAACACAATTAATTGGCTGATTATCCAGATTAATTATCTGATTATCCTATTACTCGGATTAAAATTTTCTCACGAAAGACCATGAAAAGGGTGCTTCACCTCTTGCAATGTTGCATGCAACATTGCAACGATACTATCCAACATTGCAACAGTGCTATGCAACAATTCCATGCAACATTGCTGCAGTGCCGCCTGCCTCTTTTCGGGCCCTACTATATATATATATATATATATATATATATATATATATATATATATATATATATATATATATATATATATATATATATATATATATATATATATATATATATATATATATATATATATTTCATAATTATTTTAAAAAGTTTTATCAATAATTATGAAAAAGGTATGAAATATTATAATGATTGAAAAAATTATTTAATAATAATTTGAAATATTAAATCTTATTGAAATGAAAATTATTTTGAAAGTTACTCTTCGATGACAAAATTTTCGTTTATGAGAGTATCCGGGTTTGATTGAAAAATTTTCATTTTTGCCTTTTTTCCTATTAAAAGTTCAAAAGGTTGAGTCAAGGACTTTTGCCTTATCAATTCTTCAGTCCACAATGAACATTTTCAATTTTTCCTACCATTGAACATGCTATTTCCTTTTATTTCAATCACTGTTGTAACAAACACAGGTCTTCTGTTCATTATGGTGGTGTACGTTCTTTGAGAATTTCGTGAGATATGTCTTTCCAAACAGTTTCATCGTTTCATATTCACCATAATAACCCAAGTCTTAGCCATTATGCTTATCATGCACATATGCTACTGGTTGTGAAATTTGAAATACTTCCTATATTTGCATTCCTTGCTTATTTTATTTGACTTGCAAATTTTCAAGTAATTTTCTTGGGTTATGTCGGCCTTTAATTATGTCTTTGCAATAAATTTTACACATATTATGATGTCATTATTGTATCTAGCTGATGAGGCAAGTAGTAGTTTAGTGTGGATGCTTTAATATGTATTAATTTTTTTCAGTTCCAGGAGAGCTCAGTACAAGGCACTGGTGGCTAGTAGGCCTTGTGTTTCTGGTTGCTGCTTGTGCCGGTGTTGGTGTCGGAGTTCCATTGGCACTTAGGGGTGATCCATCCAAATCTTTTGAACAGAGGATGGAAAGTGCAAAAACAATATTATCTGAATCTCCATTAATCGATGGGTAAGTATTAGATCCAAATAATAGTAATAATAACAAAGATATTACTTTTTTCCTATTTTTAATTTTTTCTTTTTATCTTTATCTCTTCTATGCTTTAGCTTTTTTATCATCTTTATCTTTTAATTAGTTTTCTTTTTCTTTTCTTCCATTATTATTATTTTTATTATTATTATTATTATTATTATTATTATTATTATTATTATTATTATTATTATTATTATTATTATTATTACTCTTACAAAAATTAAATAGGCTTGGCGTTTCAAAAGACTCCTTAAACTGGTTCCAGTCATATTTATCTGGTAGAACACAATACGTCAAGTTAGGAGATGTCTCATCCTCTCTCGCTCCAATTTCTCAAGGAGTGCCTCAAGGATCTATTTTGGGTCCACTATTCTTTAACATATATACTAATGACTTCCAAAATTGTCATAATTCTTTACATTCACAATACGCTGATGATACCGCAATTCTAATAACAGACCGTAACATAGATACACTAAACACAAAAGTAAATAATGTCTTAGAAAATATTGTAACATGGGTAGAGGCAAACAGGCTTTCCCCTAACCTACAAAAAACACAATACTTAATAATGACAAACATTAAAAGTCCTATCAATCTAAATGTCATGGCAAAAGGTACAACCATAAATAGAAGTACATCTGCAAAATTATTAGGAGTTATTTTCGATGAGAAACTTTCCTTTAAAAACCACATAAATAGTCTTATTAGCAAACTTGCATATGCTACTTATGCATTCCTAAAGATAAGAAACTCTATTCCAAAATATATACTAAAAAACCTATATTACAGCCTTGTTTACCCTCACCTACTTTGCAACTTACCAGTTTGGGGATGTGCAAGTGAATATCTGCTACAACCCTTAATAAAACTACATAAAAAAATAATTCGTATAATATCTGGAACACGCAATTACTATGAACATACAAGCCCACTTTTCAAACAATTATCCATACTCAAACTGCAAGATATGCTCACTCTTACAATGACTACCCAAATATTCAAAATCAAAAACGGATTGTCAAATAATTTACTGTCAAATTTAATAATGAATAACCAAAATGTAAGAAGACTAAATTTGCGCAGCACACGCTCACGTACACTATGCAAAACAAAATACACATTAACAAAATCTCGGAGAGCTATATCATATAAAGGCATTGAAAAATGGAATAATCTTCCAGAAAACATTCAGGAACTAGCAACACTTCCCACATTCCGTAAGCATGTCAAAAATCACCTACTATCAAAATACTAAAATACCCGACCTAACCACTTAGCTACACACTAACTCAAAATCGCAAAATTTATCATCGCTATTAACAAATTTTAGTATTATTAACGTTTCATATTATTATAAATATCGTCATTATCATTTTTGAAATTAATATTAATATAAATTATTGAATTTATCATAGTTAGTTATTATTATTGCTATTATTATTATTATTATTATTATTATTATTATTATTATTATTATTATTATTATTATTATTATTATTATTATTATTATTATTATTATTATTATTATTATTATTACTATTATTATTATCATTTTTCAGTAATATTATTATTGTGATTACTGTTATTTATTATTATTATCACTGTTATCACTATTATTATAAGTTATTATTACTATTTTTATTATTTTTATTTATTACTAGTATTACTATTACTATTAATAATATTTAATTATTTTTATTATTTTTATTACCATTATAATCTATTATTATTTTTGTTCTTTTTATTATTATTATTGTTAATTTTGTTTTTATTATTACTATTGATATTATTATTATCATTATTATTATTATTATTATTATTATTATTATTATTATTATTATTATTATTATTATTATTATTATTATTATTGTTACTTTTATTACTTATTATTATTATTATCACAATCCTTATCTCTGTAATAATTATTAGCTTACAGTTATCTCAGTACTACGATTGTTATGGTAATTTTTTTTTTCTCTTTATTTTCTATAGTTTAGGTTAAGATTACTACCATGAAATTATGTTAAAATTACTTGTTATAAAATTTACAATATTCAAAACTTGGAATATGATGTAATGTATTGTATCATGTATAAATTTAATGGGCTCAAAGGACGATTTCGTCTCCCCAGAAGCCCATTTCAGTTTAGTATCAAAACATGTAAAGTACTTGATATTTGTAAATGTAAATTTGTAACTGGAAAAATGAATAAAGATTGAAAGATTGAAAGATTATTATTATTAAAATTTTCATTTTATTTTACTTTATTATTTCAGTGCTTAGAATCTTTTCATTTTAGATTAAATATGAAATCATTGAACTTTATTTCAGTGCATTTTATTTGTCTACCAACTGCTTTACTTGTCTTGGTTTTATAAATGAATTTTTACACTTTGATAATTAACGTTTAGAGTTTTACTTTTAAAATAAATGAAATCTGAAACGTTAACTTAATATACTAAATATTAACGTTGACAAATAAAATCCCCTTAATTAAGGAAACAAATGACAGTATTTATCTTTAAAAAATTAATATTACTAATATCATAAACTTAGTTTTTGGTTTATCTCTTTCACAATTTCTTAATTCAAATCAAAAAAATTATTATTATTATTATTATTATTATTATTATTATTATTATTATTATTATTATTATTATTATTATTATTATTATTATTATTATTATTATTACTAAAAACAGGAAAACAAAATTTATCAAATATAAATTAACCATATCATGTTGATGCATTATATATATATATATATATATATATATATATATATATATATATATATATATATATATATATATATATATATATATATATATATATATATATATATATATATATATATATATATATATATATATATATATATATATATATATATATATATATATATAAGAGCTTTCTGCGGCAAAATTGGCATGTATGCCTTTGATTTGCAATTACAAATCTATCTCGACCTCGCTGACCTCTCGCTCTTTCTTGAGGCATTTCCGGAAATTTTTCAAGCTCATGCTCTTTTCTGACACCATTTTGAGGATTCAACCCCACTCCTTAGAAGGAACGTAGCCACCATCACCACATTTTACCTTATGCTCTTTCCTGGCACCATTTGGGTGTTCAACCTCCTTCCTTTGGAGAAGTATACTCATCTCTTTACTATTTTTTCTCTCACCCTTCCCCCTAAATGGGGGCGGTGTCATGTAGCCCTGCACACCATGTTTTTTCAAAAGTTTTTTCTTAAAACATATTTAGTATTTACCGTTATTCACGATTCCTCCTTGAGATCATTTTTATGTTGAACTCTCCATATTGTTGGGTCGTATTGATTACTACCCCCTATCCCCTTAAGATTTTAAAGTTTCTTACACTCTTGATGGGTTTTAATGGCGAAATTTTCTTTATCGGTGGACTGTTTCCTTTACGTGCACGGATGCACGAGACGCTGCAGCTTGTCAGTTTTTGAATGTAGGGGACATGAAAGCTTGTTGTTTCAATGCCGGAGGCATGGTGCCTTCTCTTCTGAATGCCTGGAGGCCTTTGAGGACCAATCTGCTTACCGCTCAGAAGTGACGTCATCATTTCTCAACCTCCGTCATGTTTCTTCACCATCCTTATTTAATCACAGGGTTTTCATCTCCGCTATTTTAGATTTTGAATCACGTGGTTCTTTTTCTTCCATCTTGGCCATATATTGGCCAATGCTTCAATTACTTTCTCCAACAACAACATCATACAACATCTCAGCCGCGCCAATACTATTTCAAATGTAAATAATCATTACAAAATTTGGCAGGAGAAATATTGGAACGCAGATCCTATTGAATTAATATTAGGCTACGAGAGCTTTCTATTGTAAAGAATAAAATTATCCATTTAATTAATCTGCAATCATCAGCGGAAGTTCGTTCCTACTCAGCTGGAAATATCTATATATATAAAATGGTGATCATTTCAAGTTTTGAAAATCACAATTAACTAAAGCCCTGCCCATTGCTTTTATTTTCTTTTTTATGCAAAATTGAGCTTTCAAAAATACACAGGTGATAAATGCGAAGTTCATGAAAACCTTTAGTATTCGACTACAAATTCAATTTATTTATTTTATAGTTTTTTTTTTTAAACAAATGAGTAAAAATTTACTTTAAAACGAAACTGTAGTAACAAAGTTATCAGATGGTTTATAGTTTTAAATAATTTATATTTTATTTTGATATCTTATTTATACTTTCAAATAAAATTTGGTTTTATTAAAAGAACGTTTATAAAGTAGGAAGCTTTTAATATTATTTTGCTTGCATTGCACGATATAAATATATATATATATTATATATATATATATATTTTTTTTTTTTACACATCACCACCACTCACGGGCAAAGCCCTATTCAAGGAGGGGGTGTTAAAAGAATAAAAATGAAAGTAAATAGAGTACAAAATCCAGGAAATAAAACCCAACCCTACAGTACCAACCTAACGCAAATTTCTCAGGTGGGCGCAGACGCGGGCATTAAAGAAATTGAGATTAAATGCAGAGGGAAATACAGAAGATGGAAGAGAGTTCCACAAGACAGAGGTGGCAGGAAAGAAAGAGGCACCACAGCGGACAAGCCTGGAGTTGCCAATGTCCACGCAAAATTGATGCGCGGACATTGCACCCCTTGTGCTGCGAGGACGCCGTAAAGGTGGAGGTACACGGGTGGATAGTTCCCTCGAGCATTTGCCACTGTAGTACCTATAGAAAAGTGACAAGGCACCAACATCACGTCGCAAAGATAAAGAATCAAGAGAATTAGAAAGAGCGGGACAGTTTATAAGTCTTTTAGCCTTTGAATCAGCCTTATCCAAAAGACGGGTGAAACCTGAGCCACCCCAGATATGAGAGAAGTACTCCATACAAGGGCGGATGAGACCCTTGTATAATTGGAGTAACTGCGAGGAAGAAAAAAATTCTCGCAGTCTAAACAGAACTCCCAGCTTCTTTGAGGCCGCCCTAGCAACCATTGTGATATGAGGATTTTCAAGACATTTTTTTGTTTATGTGAAGGCCAAGGATGTTTATATTGTCAACAGGAGAGACGGGAGAACTGTCGAAAGAAATAGAAAAGTTAGGAGGTGTCTTTGAGAGAGAGATTTATAGAAATTGAGTTTTTAAAGAGTTGAATTTCACAAGGTTGAGACGACCCCACTGGGAAATTCTATCCAGATCTGCAAGAATGGAATCGGAAAGATGAAGACGAGAAGCAACTCTAGATGCAAAGGAAGGAGCAGATTTGAAATGAGTAGAAGAATGGAGGGTTGAGTCATCGGAATATGAATGGATAGGGTTAGATGAACAGCTGAGAAGATCATTAATGAAAAGTAAGAATAGAGTAGGAGACAAGACAGAACCCTGAGGAACACCACTATTGACAGGAAAGGAAGAAGAAGTCGCTCCATCAACAATAGCCGAAATGGAACGATTAGAAAGAAAACCAGACATAAGTAAGCAAAGAGAAGGAGGAAACCCAAAGGAGGGGAGCTTGGAAAGCAGTGACGCATGCCATACCCGGTCAAACGCCTTAGATATGTCAAGCGCCACCACGCAAGTCTCCCCATGGTCCCTAAGGGCAGAAGACCATAGATCTGTAAGATAGGAAAGTATATCACCAGTAGACCTCGAACGACGAAAGCCATACTGATGATCAGAAAGAAGGGAATGAGATTCCAGATGATCTAAGAAGTGAGAATTAAGAAGGGTTTCAAAGATGTTAGACAGAATACAAGTGAGAGCTATAGGGCGATAGTTGAAGGATCAGAGCGGCTACCTTTCTTCGGAATAGGTTGGACTATTGCGCGCTTCCAACACTGAGGGAAAGTACTAGTATTGAGGCATAGAGAGAAAAGTTGAACGAGGGACGGAGCCAGCTCAGAGGCACACTCCCTTAAAACTCGGGGAGGAATGCCATCCGGGCCACTTGCCTTCCTAACGTTCATAGACTTCAGAAGCCCATGCACCTGGTCAAATGAAATCACAGGCAAAGGCATGGGACCTCTGAGAGGAGAAGAAGTAGGAGGAGGATTGCCGGAGTCGTCCAGGGTAGAATTAGAGGAGAATAGGAGGCCGAAGAGATTAGCCTTTTCAGTTGGAGTGTTAGCAACAGAACCATCAGAGCGAATAAGAGGAGGAAAGGAAGATTTACAGAAATTGTTGGAGATGTTTTTGGCAAGAGGCCAGAAAGATTTTTCAGTAGGAGAATTTTATAAAGTATTGTTATAAAGTCATATTGTAGATATGAAACATTTGGATCAGGTAGATGTATTTAGGGGTGGACAGGATAGGTTTTACGAAGGACTCAGGAGAGGAGAAACAGCAAGTCCATGAGTGTGTTTGCATACAAACTATTGTATATTGAAATAATAAGCATACGCCAGGGGGGAGGCACATAGACATACTTGAAGGGATCAGGTGGGGGAGGAGATCAAAGCTCTCATAGGGTGGCGTAGGGGTGAGGAGGTCCCGAGAGCTCGACCCCCCTCAACCTGTTCCCCACACGTATATTCAAGTGCCTCCCCCTTAGCGTATACGTATTATTTCAATATTTTGCACACACACAAACATATACATACACACACACCCTGGACTCGCTGCAACTCCTCTCCTGACTCCTTTGTGAAACCCACCATCCTGTTCTCGCCTAAATACATCTACGTTGTTTAAATACTTGTATGATTAATTGATAATGTCGCTTTAAGATGGTTTCTCACTCTCCTAATCTTTGAAAACATGTTTAAAATCTATGTATGGTGGTTTAAAGATGATATATATATATATATATATATATATATTATATATATATATATATATATATATATATATATATATATATATATATATATATATATATATATAATATATATATATATTATATTGATATTGATTTATTTTCAGGTAGGTATGTGTGGAAACATTTTGCGTGATGGGGGTACATATGCTAATCCTCAGGTAAAAGTTCTGTTTTTAGTATATTTTATTTAATTTTTTAAATTTTTTTAACTGGGTTTCGATCAATTATGTAATAAGTTTTTGATTATTGATAAAGGATTTAATCTACTGTAGTATTCTTTATAGTGTAAAAGTTTAAATAGATAAAAGGAAAAATTCGTATTTGAATCTTCAGTGAAGTTTACGTTTTGACAAGATTAAATCAATCAGATGATTATAATTACGGATGAACTTTCATTGACACTAATAATCTAATCTTCTCCTAATTTCTTATCTTTGTTTCTTCTTTTTGAAAGTTTATTTGTATTTAACAAATTTCGAAAAAGGATCTTCGTTTTATAAAAGGTGGGTAGTTACCTTTGTTATCTTTAGTAGAAATATTTAAATCAATTCTTATTACATAATAATATTTATAAGGAAAATGGAATCAGACGACGAAGGTAATGATAAAAGGAGTGAAAAATGCTCCGTGTTTGATGGGAAGAAGGAGATGTGTTTGGAGTGGAAGGGTAAAGTGGAAGATTGGATATGGAGAAATAAAACTGTGGACAAATATCCTGGTTTAACTATCAGGAGTGCATTGAGTGGAGAACCATGAGAACTAGTGGGAGGATTACCGAGAGAAGAGATAGCGAGCCTTGAGGGAGTAAACAAGATAATGAGTGTTCTAGAAAAGAAGTATAGCAGTGACAAGAAAAGAGAAAAGATGGATAGCATGAACGCTTTTTTTTAGAATTGAAAGGAAACCTACGGAAGAGATACAGGACTTTGTAAGTAGATTTGATGGGGCATTGAGGAGGTGTAATGCAGATGGAATGGCAGAACTAGGAGAGGAACATAAAGGTGGATTGTTGTTGGGAAATAGTAAACTATCGGAAAATGAAGAAAAAATAATGTTCGGAGCTTTGACGGAGATTTGTCATATGAAAGAGAGACTAGTTTGTTAGTAGGAATAATGGGAAAGAGTTTTCAGAACCAAAATGAGGGAAAAATATGGTACAGTAGATAGAGGAATAAAAATACTGAAAAGAAGAACGTTTGTTATAACTGTAAAAAGGAGGGACATATGCAAAGGTTCTGTCCGGAATATAGAAGAAATGATAAAGAATGTAATAGTTGCGGAAAGAAAGGACATGTGATGGAAAACTGTTGTATGAGGGACAAAGCATGTTACAAATGCAAAGGAAAAGGTCATATTGCGAATATGTGTAATGAAAGAAAACAGACAACAAAAGAAGTGATATTATTAGGGAATAGAGGGATGGAAGAGGACAACTTGGATATAATCAGTGCGATAGTCGATACTGGTTGTAAAAACAGTGTGGTGGGAGAATTATGACTAGGAGTTTTTGTTTCGACATTAAGTAGGGAAGAACTAGTGAGGATGAAGGAATCGGAAAGGAAGATAGAAGCAACTTATGTTTTCGGGGAAAGGGAATATAAATGCCATAGAAAGTTTTTAATTCCAATTGTCATTGGAAATCATAAAGCTTTACTAGAAACAGAAATAGCAGAAGGGAATATCCCTTGGTTGATAGGAACAGTAGTGCTAGACAAATTTGGGGCTAAGATAGATTTTGTCAATAAATACTTAGAGTGTACGCATCCTATGATAAAGGAGAAAATACCCATTAAAATGGATGATAAGGGACATGTAAGATTAAAATTGAGGGAGATAAAGAATAGAGAGAGTGTGTGGTTAACGCTTAAAGAAACAAATTCTATATTAAATAAGGAAAAATGGAAAAATGCCTGTTTGAGGTTACATTTGCAATTTGGCCATTGTGCATTTGATAAATTGCAACAAATGACTAATAAAGAGTGGGGTAATGATGTGGATCAGAGAGTTTTTGGAATTTATTATCGTGGAAAAAACGAAATGGAAAAATGTAGCCCTGCTGAACTAAAAGAGGGAATGGATGGAGCTAAATTAAAGGAATTAATGGAATTACAAATGTTGGTAAAGGACAAGGTACAAGAGAAAGAATGTAGAGATCGGATAAGGAGGGCATTAAAAGGCGAAACTAGGGTTCATAGGATCGAAGAAGCTCAAGTAGGGGACAAAGTATTTTATAAGAAGAAAGGAGAGGAAAAGTGGAGAGGACCAGTGAGAATAATAGGTAGAGATGGTAAAGTAGTAATGGTTAAACATGGAGCATTGATAAGGGAAGTGAATAATATACATATAACAAAATTACAGAAGGGAGGTGAGAAGATGGAAGAGAAGGAAAAGAAAAGGGAAGCAATGGACGAGAGAGATAAAGGGAAGGTGGAAAAAGAGGAAGAAGGTGATGAAGAGGAGAATGAAGAGGAAGAAGAGAAGGAAGAAGAGGATGAAGAGGAAGAAGAAAGGGAGGAGGAGTTATCACAGGTAGAAGATGACGATGAAAGGAATGACAATTTTAGCGAAAATGAGGAGGTTCATCCTCAGGATATTCGAAAAGGAAAAAATTATCGAATAAGACATGACGATGAAGAGTTGTGGAGAAGAGTAAAAGTAATGAGTTTAGGAGGTAAAAGAGGAGGTAAATTTGATGGTATTTATAACGTTAAAGATTTAGACTCTGAGGAAGAGTTTTGGGCAGACTTAAGAGAATATGAATTAGAAATAGATAAAGGAAACCAAGGTGAAACGTATTTCAGTGAAGGTAAGGTAGTACCATTAAAAGTAACGAAATTGATAAAATGGAAAAAATTAAAGAGGCAAAAAAGAAGGAGATTTCAAGTTGGAAAGAGAATAATGTTTTTGAAGAGATTGACAGATATAAAGGGAATAAAATACTTAAAATAAGGTGGATAATTACTGAAAAGGAGAAGGAGGGAGACAAGATATGTAAAGCAAGATTAGTGGTGAAGGGTTTTATGGAAAAAGAACGTTTAGAAATAGAAGATCGTGAAGCACCCACTTTTTCAATAGAAGGGTTAAAAGTAATCTTGGCTATAATCAATATGAAAGATTGGCAGGTAAAAACACTGGATGTGAAGACAGCATACCTGCAAGGAAAAGACATGGAAAGAGAGGTAGTGATAAAACCTCCGGAAGAGGCCAATACCTTAAAATTATGGAAATTAAAGAAAACAGTCTACGGGTTGAAAGATGCAGCTAGAAAATGGTATGAGAGTTTGGTTGAATTGTTAATAAAAATAGAAGGAAAAAAAGTAAAATAGAAAACGCCATATTTAAATGGGAAGATGGTGGCATGGTTTATGGCGTAATGGGGATTCATGTAGATGATCTCATTTATGGAGGAAATAAAATATTTGAGGAGAAAATTATATCGAAAATAAAGGAGGAGTTGAAGGTTGGAAGAGAAGAAAGCGGTGTTTTCAAATACTTAGGAATAGAAATTGAACAAAAGGAAAAAAAAATAAATATATAATATATATATATATATATATATATATATATATATATATATATATATATATATATATATATATATATATATATATATATATATATATATAAGTCAAAAGAGTTATTCAAAGGACAAATTAGTGATAAACAAGATGAACAATAAGAATAAGGATGAAAGGTTAAATGAAGAGGAGATGACAGAATATAGATCATTGTTGGGAAAATTAAATTGGATGTCACAGAATACTCGTCCAGATCTTAGTTTTGATGTGAGTTTCTTTGGGAGGAGTATGAAGGAGGCAAAAGTAGAAGATTACTGGAAGCTAGTTAAGGTAGCAGAGAGAGCAAAAAGAGAAGAAATTCAGATGAAAATACCTAAATTAAATGGGGGATGAATGAGATTGGAGGTATACTCCGATGCTTCCTTTGGCAATGTGAGCGAAGGAAGAACACAAAGAGGTTACTGTGTGAGGATGAAGGATATGGCAGGTAACTGTTGTCCTTTGTTATGGAAGTCCAAAGTAGCAAAACAAGTGGTAAGTTCAACTTTGTCGGCTGAAACCTTGAGTATGGTGGAAGCTATAGAATGGGGGGAATATATTAAGTATTTATGGGAAGAATTAACAAACTTAACTATTCCTGATAACATAGACATTATAGCAATGACAGACTGTAAATCATTAAGAGACAGTATAAAATCTACAAAAGGTGTAAAGAATAGGATATTAAGAATAGAATTCGCAAATTTAAAAGAAAAATTGGAGAACAAGATAACAAAGTTAGTTGAATGGATAAATTCTAGGTTACAAATAGCCGATGGTCTGACAAAGAAAGTTACTAGAAAAAAAAAAGTTGGAATTGAGAAAGGCATTAGGATGTGATTAGGGGGAAAAAAAGGAAAGAGAAAATTATAAGATATTTGATTTATTTTCAGGTAGGTATGTGTGGAACATTTTGCGTGATGGGGGTATATATGTTAATCCTCAGGAAAAAGTTCTTTTTTTAGTATATTTTATTTTATTTTATAATTTTTTTTTACAGGGTTTCGATCAATTATGTAATTAGTTTTTGATTACTGATAAAGGATTTAATCTACTGTAGTATTATTAATAGTGTAAAAGTTTAAATAGATAAAAGGAAAAACTTCGTATTTGAATCTTCAGTGAAGTTTACGTTTTGACAAGATTGAATCAATCAGATGATTATAATTACGAATGAACTTTCATTGACACTAATAATATAATCTCCTAATTTCTTATCATTGTTTCTTCTTTTTGAAAGTTTATTTTTATTTAACAAATTTCGTCAAAGGATCTTCGATTTATAAAAGGTGAGTAGTTACCTTGTTATCTTTAGTAGAAATATTTAAATCATATATATATATATATATATATATATATATATATATATATATATATATATATATATATATATATATATATATATATATATATATATATATATATATACTGTATATATATATATATGTTCCGGATCCCCTCGAATGAGAAATAAACATAAATATGCTACCTTCTTTTTGAAATAGGTTTGAAACCACATGATCAAGAAGGTGGAACCTACGTGATCAGAAATTTAATATGGTAGATGGATGACGTCTTAGTGTTTTGTTAGAAGAGCCTGTATACGTTTTTACATGATTCCCTGTGTTAGCTACAAAAATAACGATAAATTTTTAATAAATAAAAGCGTTTAACAAACGATTTTACAATTTTTTAAGAAATGTAAAATAATTTTTTATTTAAAGTTTGAAAAAATTTCAAAGTTATATCGTAAAATAAATATAAAGACTGTAGTATGAAATAATGATAATAATAGTTATGCCTTGAAAGAAATATAAAAAATGTAATGTGTAATAAGTTTTAAAATAATTTAAAAAGTCCTCTTTTGAAAAGAAACATTGAAAATATGAAATGGAGTAAGATGTAAAATAATAGTTTGAAGAAAACGGAATGAATATGCAAGAACATGTGTATTGCAACATTGTTTTTAAAGATATAGTCAAGAAATGAAAATTATATAATGCAATATTAAATAAATGATTTCTTTACCAGTATAAAAACCATATTATGGTAATGATTTCTTGTGTAATTAGATTTTTTATTATAAATACATTAAGTATTGTTTTAGAAGGACGTTGAGGATATTAAACATTTGGGTCAGGTATGATAAACACGTGATTATACGGTAAATGTAAATGAGGCTGACCACAAACATGAATATCAGGAACTGTAAGATTACGTGGTGACCAGTCACATGGTTATGACCATAGACACATCGTCACCTTTAGAACTTTCGTTATATTGAGTTAAAGTTAGTTTGTAAATATAGTGAGTCAAAAACATGAAATATCAGGAATTGATTGGAAAAGATACAACCAACAACGCGTCAATGATGTCATAGGCATACGTTTATTTTGTTAACTTTCTGTAAATATAAAAGCATGTTAAATAAACGGGAAAATAAATCAAATGACGTTCCTTACTTGAAAAATAAAATAGTTCCATGATTTGTTATTTAGGTCAGGACTTGAAAGCAATACGTTCGAAGAAAAGGCATGATGTCATAAGTTTTATGGTTGTGACGCCACAAGCATAAAATCATGTGAATAAAATAACTCGAATACATAGTAATAAAGAAAATGTATGACGTCACAATATTTACATTCGAATTTAAAAATATGATGATGTTAGGTATTTGACAATATTCAGTGTTGTCTGATTTTACTAAGAAGTGGATAACTTCTAATATTCAAAAATGTTTCTAAAAATTGCAATATAAATATTGTCTATATGGAATATGAAGGCATGATATTTATATATATATATATATATATATATATATATATATATATATATATATATATATATATATATATATATATTATATATATATGTATTTATATATATATCATGTGATATGAGGAATATGAAGCTATAGTGCAACACCTCAATAACAAATCAGGTTAAGATACTCTTAGTATACGGAAATTATTAGCTATGAGAAAAATATACATGATGATTTACTATTTTATGTATGATTACACATTCGTGTCAATCCCCGTTTCGAAATTTCTTCCGAGGGATGTATACACTTCTGTATAAATAAAATAATTTTAAGTTACAAATATATAATAAAGGAAATTTGTGATGCTATTCATGATGAAAATAGTTAATAATTTATATCTTGGTATGTGTCAGTGAGTACAATGTCACGTGATGATGACGTCATTAAAAAATATAAAATGCATGCATTGAAGTGGGTTTGTGTTTAAAATTATTTACGTTTTAAATATGAAGTAAATAAATACTGTAAACACGTGATTATGTTATACGTCACCCGAGATGATTCATAAACATTAAATATCATGATCTATGTTTTGATTTTCATTGAAATCATGTATCATCCATGTGGTTATGATGTCATAGAAACGTTTATTTTGTATGTACTTACTAGATAATGTTTAGATGTATGGTACATTGGAAAAAAAGGAGTATGTGGCCTCTCTATATTGGATATATGTTTATTAAATATATAAAAGAGACTAACGATGTGTACTCAGTGTTGTGTGCACTTATTTATTAACTATTTAAATGAGTGCCTGATAATTCAATGTGGAATATATTAAATATAAAAGTAGTTTATGGTGTCTCATCACTCAAAGCATTATAAAACACGTCTGTGAAATAATAAAATTACAGAAAACCTCTTTGTCGTATATATTTTATTTATATCATGAGTGTGTGTGTACATTTGTATGATGTTGTATGCATGTAAATGTTTGCATGTATTGTGTGAAAATTAAGATAATACGAATACTAAAGGAAAATAAAAGAATTATTTCAGTTACAACTATGAGAAAAGGAACGTTGTTAGTTTAGAATATATTATGTGTTTGAGTGCGTGTGTGTATACCTACACGTGTACATGTGCAGGGAGTGGAAGAGTCCCTTATTCTCATTACATTATTCAGTTTTTCAACCTCTATCTATAAATCTATAAATTTTTAATAAATAAGTTGTTTCATAAAAGTTTTTACAATTTTTTAAGAGATTCAAAATAATTTATTATTGAAAAGTATGAAAATAAACTTTTAAGGTCTTAACTTGAAAGAAATATAGAAAATGATAATGTGAAGTAAATTTTAAATAAGTTACAGCCTGAATAAAACGGGATGAATATCCAAGAATATGTGTATGTTATCATTTTGCTATTAAAGAAATAGAGTCACGAGTTAGAGTTTATGATACAATATTTAAGTACTAATGCTTTCGCATATATAAATCATTTAAAAGTAATGGTTTATAATGTAATAAGAATTTTTATTTATAAATACAAAATGCATTGTTATAGAATGTCGTTGTAGATAGGAAATTAATTATGTTCTAAGTCATCTGAGATGAGTCATAAACATGAAATATCAGGTATTGATGGGAGACGATACAAATATCAGTCTAGTGATAATGTTGTAAACATAATGCCTCATTAAAGTGCAGTGAGTTAATGTAAGTAATAGTATATAAATAGTGAATCATAAACAGTAATTGAAAATTGGTGTGAGGAAACCACGTGGTCAAGAGAAATTCTACGGGGGTGAAAACCACGTGGATAGATAGAAGATGGCGGAAACCATATGTTTCTATTGTATTAACTTTCATCAAATCTGAAAGCAAGTTAAATATAGAAAAAATAATAACCCCTATGACGTGACTTAGTTTAGGGAATAAATATTTCCACAAATTGCAATTCATGTCAGGGTTTGAAAGCAAAGCCTTCAGATAAAAGGTAAAACTTCACGAAAATTTAAATTCGTGATGTCACAAACATAAAATCATATGATTAAAATAACTCGGATACGCAGTAATATTGAAAATGTATGACGTTGCAAAATTACATTTCGTATTTTTAAAAAGATTATAAATATATTTAATATTAAAAATTTATTTAGATACAAATACTGTATCTAAATAAAAAATCGATAAATTAATAATTCATACAATATGATGGAAGATGTAGGTATGAATATAAGAAGTAAATTAATAATTCATACCAAATAATTGAAAGTGTAATATCGTGTTCTGTGATACAATGAGTGCATAAGCGCAGAAGTAGGAAAAATTTCAAAGTCGTGCGATTAGGATAACTGCTGGAATTGGTTAATATGACGATTTAATGAATGTGGGTAGTATGGGGACATCATCGATGTATTTGTGAGGGTTTGTATGTCCCTCAGTATGTAAGCATTTGCTTCTATGAGAGGAATCTGAAAAAGATTGTATTTGGTAACAGCGATTAAATAATTTTTATGTAAAATATCACGTAAAATAAAATTGACAATATAATTATTATGTAATTAAATTAACAATCGAAATAATCGATGATGTAAGTGTGATGTAAAAAATTAGTTAATAAAACCTTCGATGGTGTAATAAAAGTGAATATTTATGATCATTATTATGTAAAGTTATTACACAATATCTAATATTATATAATTATCATGAAACAGTGATAATAAAAGTGATAGATATACGATAAAGATATATTTGAAGACAGTAGTTATACATATTTATTTAAATTATTATATATTATCAATGAATATTATAATTGTTCTGACAATGTTATTAAAAAATAATAGAAATATGATAAAGAAATGTATTTGGTAACAGTAGTTATGAAAATTTATATAAATTATGTAAATTATTAAATAATATCAGTTATTGTATAAATATTATGTAATAATTCATTCGATGTAATCGATGATGTAAGCGTAATAATATTCAGTGATTATATAATTATTATGTAATAACTTATTCGAAATAATTAAATATATATGAGTGATTATAAATATGTCAACTTTATATCAAGTTTGAAAATAAAATATTAAATGGGGTATTTGGGTACTCTATTTCGAATCTGAAAATAACTAAGGAAGGATGGTAGTTAAGACAACAGTTAGGGTTGGTTAACATGACATCATGAATGTTTGTGCATGCATTCGAGTACCGCGTTGCGTTATTCGGCGCGTCCGCCGGATAGCTCGACATGCTGAGGCACCCCACCGCGCCACTGTGCCACCCCCGCCCTCGAAAGGGCTCCCCGAGATTATGTGCCTGAGGATTCAAAGTCATCAGGAAGAAATATATTTGTATGTATGTGCGTAAATGCATGCGCATGGTGGTTAAAATTAAATTCACTATGAAGGAAGAAAATCTACGGAAATGAAAACCACGTGATCGGAAAATTCAAAGTGACTGACATAAATTCAAAATTTCGGAAACCATGTGGTGGAAATGGCTTACAGAAATCATGTGGTCAAGAGAAAATCTAAATAGATAAGCACGTGATCAAGAAAAAAATGGCTGCGGGATGATGTCAAAGTTTCGTGATGTTCTCCATGTCATGATGTCACAAGGAAAGGTATGTCCATGTTTGCACATGCGCAGGTGACAACACCGAGTGCTTCCACCCTGATTGGCCCACAAATGTATCCGTATGTAGCAAATGTGACGTCAACATCGAGAGTGCACTGCAGTTCTTCAAAGAGGCTCTTGCAATGAAACCTTACCCTCAGTGTCAGCTGTGGCTAACATTGGTATTCCCTTCACCTCTTCTTAACGTGGACAAGCAGGGGTGCCACGTGCTAAAAAGTGCTATAAGTTGCAGGAATAAGCCAGAAAGTTCTTGAAACAGCTAGAAATAACACTCAGAAAAGAGTATGAGCCATTCCCTTGCACAAGTACTTGACTGTTATGAGAGCCAAATGAGGGATGGCACGCGGCTGGCGGCACGTATAAATGGAAAAAGGGACGGGATTAAGGGATTAAGTGTCAGAAAGGGGCGGGGATTAAAGAATTTTAATAATTAGGGATTATACGGATTAATTATAGGATTATACTATTAATTATCGGATTAAAAATACCTTAGGAAAGAGTGTGGAGTCCAATTTCCTCTCGTTTTTTCCTCAAATTAACCTCAGGAAATTGCATAGCAAATTGAAACTTCGCACCAGCACTTGGCATAAGAGCTGACTTACTACTATATATATATATATATATATATATATATATATATATATATATATATATATATATATATATATATATATATATATATATATATATATATATATATATATATATATATATATATATATATATATATATATATATATAAGGACCTAATATGTGGTGCAGGAGGTCTCTATACTGCGTAGCGCGAAGGGGGATAGATCAGGAGACTGGGTGTTTTCAATGTCCTCTTGTGGAATACCGACTGGTAGACGTGTGGTAGCCACCACTTTGTTTAAGTCTCAGATGGAAGGCTACTTCAAAGGAGGAACCACAGTCGAGGGCAAATGGTCTGCCAAACTGGGTTTCCTTTCGGGAGCAGAGGAGTTGGAACTTCTTCTGGAATGTCTTCTTCTTCTGCTGTTTCTGTTTCTTGGATAAAGTGATTGTCGACTACTTGTTTCTATACCTTCTGAAAATTATCTCAGTATTGAGAAAGTGTAAGAAAAGTAGCTGGTTTTCCACTTTATTTGCTTAGTTTTGATTTGATTGTTTTGATAATTTTAATAAAAATGGTTTACAACCTTACTACTATTAAAGTTTTACAAATTCATATTGAAATAACCTTCAAAATTTTATATATTTAAAATAGAAAATATTGTTTTACAATGTATTTAAATATTATATATTAAAATACATTAAAATTTAAATTTTTAACATGAATATTTTTTTTATTTGAAATATAATATAATATAATATAAAATAAGTATATTTTACATTTTAAAATAATTTTTATAATAGTTTTCTGGCAAAAATTATTGCTATTTTTGGCGGGAACATAGAGTAAAAATAGCGGTAAAAGTATATTAAGTATTTGTTATACAATTTACATTATATTTTAAATGTTTTCTTTTTAAATTAATAGTTTATATTTTTATACATAAATAATAATTATTTTTATAATAAAAAAAACTTTATTTTTTATTTATTACATGGTTTTCATTGTTTTTAAAATTATAAGTATTATGCACAACTTAATGCTTTAAATTATAATTTTTTATAGAAAACGTTTTTTTCAATTTTGGATAACTATTTTAAAACGGGCACTATATATATATATATATATATATATATATATATATATATATATATATATATATATATATATATATATATATATATATATATATATATATATATATATATATATATATATATATATATATATATATATATATATATATATATATATATATATATATATATATATATATATATATATATATATATATATATATATATATATATATATATATATATATATATATATATATATATATATATATATATATATATATATATATATATATATATATATATATATATATATATATATATGGCACACGAGAATATGCTATTTAGGGAGGAGAGGATTCATCAATATCCCTGAACACTCTAACATGTGGGTGGTAGTGATTATACATTTTTCTTAAATATTAATCATTTGTAAATTATGATAATCTATACATCGATATAAATATCGATAAATCAATATCGGAAGTTCTGAACATTTCTTAACATACGACTCATTTATCAAAATGGAAAGTTTCTATTTCAATAGTCGGAAAACTTTCTTAACATAAGATATATATATATATATATATATATATATATATATATATATATATATATATATATATATATATATATATATATATATATATATATATATATATATATATATATATATATATATATATATATATATATATATATATATATATATATATATATATATATATATATATATATATATATATATTATAAAAACTGTATCAGTATTTATCTATTTTATCACTATATTTATCAGTCTCAATCTGGCCACCTTGAAGGAATAGTTCTAATTTTGACCGCCAGATCAAAAAGCTCATTTTCATCAAAGAGAGAAAAAGCAAGTACACACTTCTTATGCGAATTCGAAAGAATAAACATATTCTCTCCCATAAGATAAAATTTATATTTCGGTTAATTCTGTGTTCTTGTGAAAAATCATATTTCATCTTGTTGTTATAAAAGCGAATAGCTTATCTTCCAAAGATCGAGACGCAATTTGTCTCCCTCTAAGGAAAACACAAGATCAAATTCGTCAGTAACTAAAAAGTTTCTTTAACATCGTCTCTCATTTATTATAAAAGCTTGGACGTACACGTACAAGGGAACATTCTTCGAACTGTGACGGAGAAGGAAATTTTCTCCAACTATTTTTAACATCAAAAATACAGTTACTGAAACTTAAACGTTAAGTTCAGTTTTCTGTTCCAAGTTCCTTCGAGGTGTACGGCCATTTTGAGACTATTATTATTATTATTATTATTATTATTATTATTATTATTATTATTATTATTATTATTATTATTATTATTATTATTATTATATATTATTATTATTTTTATTATTATTATTTATATTTCGCGGTGTACGATATAAATGAACATTTCAATTTTGCCCTGCCGCTTGTGAGGATTAGGTAAGACAAACTCCTATATATATATATATATATATATATATATATATATATATATATATATATATATATATATATATATATATATATATATATAGTATATATATATATATATATATATATATATATATATATATATATATATATATATATATATATATATATATATATATATATATATATATATATATATATATATATATATATATATATATATACAGGGTGATTAAAAATTATGGTAAAAATTTTTGGTAACTGATAAGACAGGCAAAAATAAAGGTAAAAGTTCCTATAAAAGTATGACGTAATGTGCTTAGTTTTCCGTCTGGTTGTCTGTATGTGTTTGTTACTAAATATTTTGTATCTACGAAAGCAAGTAAGTTACAAACTCTAAATTTAAAAAATGGCGGACGTTAAAAGTATTTGAGGTACGAATAACTCATTCGGAATAGCAGGTGTAAATAAACATATTATTATTGTATGATAAGTTTAATTTTGTACAACATAAACATACTGTATCTAAAGCACCTACAAATGATATCAAAAGACTAAAGATGATGTTGAAAATGACCTCCGTTGTTCCCAATGCACGAGTCCAGGCGTCTTCTCATCGATTGTCGGACCCGTTCAAATATTCCAGGAGTCTGTTTGATCGTTTCAATTCCGTTCATAACCCTTAATCGTAGGTCTTCAACGGTGTCGATTGGAGAAGAGTATACTAAGGTCTTTAAATGTCCCCAAAGGTAATAATCCAAAGGATTTAGGTCTGGTGACCTTGCTGGCCACGGAACTGGGCCACCTCGACCTATCCATTGATTGGGAAAGGTGTCATTCAGGTGTTCACGAACTGCAGCACTAAAGTGTGCAGGAGCCCCATCATGCATAAACCACATGTTGTGGCGCAACTGAAGAGGTACATCATCAAGCAAGGTACGGAGCTCATGTTTCAAAAAGTTTAAGTAGATTATGCCATTAAGTCTGGGAGGAAGCTCGAACATAAGTAGATGATCATTTAAAATTCCTACCCAAATGTTTACTGAAAACAGATGTTGTGAACGATTCTGTTTGATGGCATTCTTTTTCGTCTGCCCAAATGTGTTCATTATGAACGTTAACGATAGCTGTTCTTGTAAAGTGAGCCTCGTCGGTAAATAAAACTTTCGATAAAAAGTTTGGGTCAATACATTTGTCCAAAAACCATTGACAAATAACAACAGGAGCATAGTCACGTGGCAAGAGTAGGAATGGTTTGGACCGTGGTACGGGTGTAACTGTTGCTTGTGCAGTAACCTCCAAATACTAGATTGGTTCGAATTAAACTGTAGTGACAATTCTCGCGTGCTCTTTTCAGGATGCTCAGATATTTCATTAAGAACTAATTCTTCTAAATCAACAGTCCTAGTAGATCGGGGTCTGCCTGCATTAGTGTGCTCTTTGGACTGCAAATAACCTGTTTCAGACAGGCGTTGATGAATAGTGGCAAAAAAACCTTGCGCTTGGACAAATTCGGTTGGGATATTTCTCTTGGTACAAACGTCTTGCTGCAGAACTATTGCAGCGTCCCATCCCATACATTAAATGCATGTCAGCTAGTTCAGAGTATGAATACACGTGGTAATTACGTTCCATATTCAATAACGAAATAAACACGTAAGAGACACACACAGTCAATGAGTTACAAAGTAATGCGTAACACAAACAGACAGTGCATTTATACGGTAGTTGGTTGTTTTGGTCAACAATCCCAAATTTAGAGTTTGTAACTTACTTGGTTTCGTAGATACAAAATATTTAGTAACAAACACATACAGACAGCCAGACGGAAAACTAAGCACATTACGTCATACCTTTATAGGAACTTTTACCTTTATTTTTGCATGTCTTATCAGTTACCAAAAATTTTACCATAATTTGGAATCACCCTGATATATATATATATATATATATATATATATATATATATATATATATATATATATATATATATATATATATATATATATATATATATATATATATATATATATATATATATATATATATATATATATATATATATATATATATATATATATATATATATATATATATATATATATATATATATATATATATATATATATATATATATATATATATATATATATATATATATATATATATATATATATATATATATATATATATATATATATATATATATATATATATATATATATATATACTTAGTAAATGTTTCGAATTTTGCAAGAACATTAGTTTTATAAGTAAGAGATTTTAA